>JABWIB010005498.1:11406-23478 GCA_016617825.1 Platyplectrum ornatum
ATGCAGACGCGGTGACCTCGCGCCTGCGTACTTGTAACCTCGCGGCTGCGAGTTTATCGCAGCCGCGGGTTACAGAAACTCGACTTTTGTGAATTTCCCCCCATGTGTCTGTTTCCACCCATGAACGCTGTTGGCGGTTATCTTCATACTTATTCATCATCATCATATATTTTGTAATAGTAGTGAAATATGATGTAATTATATACTCATTGCAGTCATTTAGTTGGCCTTGGCAATTATATGTGAAGATCAAGGGGCAGGTTTAATGAAGCTTGTAATGAGATAGTATAAAGATCAGATCAATTAGATCCCTGGCCCAGAGCCAGACTTCCCAGATGAGGGCACGTTACAGGAAGATATACACAGGAACAGGGAACACAGGAACAGGGCTTGGGGAGCAGTAAAGGTCGTGGATTCAGCCCATATAGACACCCCAACCTCCAATCTGTTATATTAATGCAATTATTTACTAAGTATTGGCTACAATCTGACTGGTGGCTGTGGACAGCTCCTCTGCTTTTCTCCTTTTAAACTGAAGTGGGTATTTATAAGTGGGGCTGTGGAGGGGGCGGAGCATATACAAGGAGGCGGGGCTTAGCAGGGAAGAAGTTTAGTGTATATAGAATATATACACTAAACATGACATTCTCTTGATATTGCTTGTACCTGCATAAAAAATGACAGGCCATCCCTAT
Source organism: Platyplectrum ornatum (assembly GCA_016617825.1). Lineage (NCBI taxonomy): Eukaryota > Metazoa > Chordata > Amphibia > Anura > Limnodynastidae > Platyplectrum > Platyplectrum ornatum. The sequence continues at coordinate 12,102 of JABWIB010005498.1, forward strand.
CTTCCTGATACTCCAACAGTAAGTCCTGGGCCTAAATTTACTAAGCAGGGAGATTGAAAAGTGGGGATGTTGTCCATAGCAACCATTCAGATTCAAGCTCATATTCTCCAGTATGTAAAATGGAACTGAGAGCTTGAATCTGATTGGTTTCTATGGGCAACATCCCCACTTTTAAATCTCCATGCTTAGTAAATGTAGGCCCTGGACTAAAATAGATTCTGTCACAAGCAGTAGTGATCTAAACCCTTATGACAAGTAGGATTGTCGACTTTCTGGGCAGGTATCCAGGGACAGTCTGCAAATTTCATGTAAATCACTGCATCAGCACCGATCCTTACTATGATGGGCGGGGCTTGATGATATTAAACCCCACCCATCTACAGCAAAAGATATACTTTTGCCTCCCAGGGGTTGGGGCTTGGGTGTTATTTAAATGATTAATGCCTTCTGCCCAACACCCATGCTGCCGATCTTTGGCCTCTCCTGAGAGGGAGAAACAGAAAGTTGGCATCCCTGCCGTCTGAAGATCAGATATGCCCCGGTATGTGATTAATATCTGTGATGGATCTCGCTGGCATTAACCACCAGCCAAAACCATTAGAACAGAAACAGAGGAAATGATGAAGAGCGGCCACTGGCTGGCATAGAGGAGGCGTCTGCTCATTACTGGTACATTGTGCTCACTCTGGGACATAAACCAATGTAAGGATCTATTCTAAGGCATCACAGCGTCCTGGTGCACAGCTAATGAGACAAAGCACCAGAGGCGTCACTGACAAACCATCGTTATTTGTGTTATATTAAGAAATGTTACAAGTTGCTTTGAGATTCAAACCCATCATTGTCTGTGAGATCCTGAGGGACGCTGTATGGACACGTTCCATGCCTGGGTAATCACTGGTGTGCACATAGACAGATCTGCAGATATAAACCATCTGTAGTATATGGGGAACATGTATACATACAGAGCTACAGTACTAATTACTAAAGTGCTTGTTACTGAGAATAGCGGCAGCTGTATATAGATATGTCAGTCTATATAAGCGTCTGTAACCACTGGGATTCAGCATGTCACTGGCTCTATAAAAGGTAAAAACACTAGAGTAATAATAAATAATAATAATAAAATTCTTCTATATCACACAATTTAAATGCAGATTATCAGCATTTATTGTATGTAAATGATTTTAATGAATACTCAGTGAGTGGCTGCTCATAGTGCACAGCGCTGTATTCATTTGTCCCTTAGCAGAAACACACGGAGACGTGAGGGCGCACATATAACCTGGAGGGTGCCGGGTCTATATTGCTCCACCGTAAAATGAATTCCCTGGAAGCACTGTTGAAGTGGAATAGCTTTCCATCGGAGCTGTTAGAGCCTCACAATATAAACATGCCTTTGGAAAAAGTATATAGGTTGCCTACTCTCCTGGAGAGTTCTCCCGGTATCCTGGGAGAGTCTTTCATGTAAGTCACTGCCTCAACGCCGTTCATTACTACGATGGGTGGGGTTTGTTGTCATGCCCCGCCCATCGGGCATTAGACCACGCCCTCTGCCTAACTCCCACGCTGCTGACCTTTGGTTTCTCCCGACCATAGAAAATAATTTTTGTCTTATTTGTAGCAGTATCACGTCGCATTGTGTGTGATATGACGTAAGGTTTATTAACCTCTCTCTGTAATACAGGACTGTGATCACTTGGATTTGTGTGTGGTTCATCTTATTTACATCATGGCAGACACCAAACCTCTTCACCAAACCAGGTTTGAAGCAGCCGTCAGCGTCATCCAGAGTCTGCCCAAAAATGGTGAGTTGATAATGTCGTCATCATCATCATCGGCAGCAGCAGCACTTAATTGTTACCTTGAAACATCATCTCTCACCTCTAATATTGTTTGCAACAGATCTCATATTGTCCAGTATGAAAATGCATCTGAGAGCTTGAATCTCCCTGCTTATTAAATTTCAAGTCTGCTGCAAGTCTGGATCTGGTCTCATATGGCTAGATAAGATTTTCATAGATCTGATCAGTGATCTGATGCATTTCTGTTTCTATTTCCAGGCTCTTTTCAGCCATCCAATGAAATGATGTTAAAATTCTACAGTTTTTATAAACAAGCAACACAAGGACCCTGTAATGTCGCCAAGCCGGGGTTCTGGGATCCCGTTGGCCGATACAAATGGTGAGTCACTACATCCGGTATTCTGCAGAGAGATGTCATTATTCCCTGTTCTATCGCCTTATGTTCATTTGGTGCAAATGACTGAATATTATATTTATGGGGTTATAAAGGAAGTTGTCTCCTTACTGATCTGGTTTGTCTGTGTGCATGTAATGTTTATTGGATCTGAACGCATATTGATCTCTATTTCTGTATTTTCACCTATAAAGGGACGCCTGGAATTCTTTGGGCGACATGTCCAAGGAAGACGCTATGATTGCGTATGTTGATGAAATGAAAAAGGTAAGACCCATAAGCAGTGCATTGTGTGTAGGTCGTGCTGCTGCTCTGATGTGAAAGTCTTGTTAATACATGAAGCACATTCCATTCGGATTCATACCGTGAAATAGTTCCAGCTAGTCCGGCCTTTCCCCGTTCTATTGTATGAGCAGTGACACAATCTTTCTCTTACTGGCATATTTACTCCTCTAGTAAATATATTCTAAAAAGAAATGGATCAGAATTACCCACAATCCTCTCTCATAGCCGGGCCAGACATAGGAGCGGTGTTACATCCTCTATGAGTCGGTGTCTGGGGAAGTTTCTGTTCTACTGTAGTATGAACTAGGACCCTGATGGCTAACCTGTGACACTCCAGATGATGTCAAACTACAAGTCCCATCATACATTGCCAGGAGTTTGGAATGCGGAGCCTTTAGCACGAGCTGGCAAAGCATGATGGGATTTGTAGTTCGACAACATCTGGAGTGTCACAGGTTAGCCATCAGGGAACTAGGAGCAGATGCTGGAGACCCTCCTATTCTTCTTGAATGTAGGTGATGGTTGGACCTAACAGCTCATGAATGGTTAGTGTAGCTTGAAATAATGAATCATTCAGGGCCGGATCTAGAACTAATACTGGCTGGAAATCATCAGCGTATGCTCTGAACCGAGTTTCTAAAAGAGTACACGTACGTACATGCAGTGTGTGCTAACTTTGTATGTATGGATTTGCCTCTGATGCAAGGGGAATTTAAATCTTACAGTATGGACTGTGCTACGGACTTCCATGTGAACCTTCTTCATATGCACGCTTTTTATAAAGTGATCCATGTATTGGTCTTAACATAGCGTTGAGAACACGTAAGTGCATCACTGGTGTATATACAGGTGTGAAGGTCTGTCCTCGGGCAGTACAAGGGGGAACCAAGGTGACGTTTAATAGCTGTTCGGAGCTGGATGCAGCTTTTAAATGTCTGCCGCATTAATCAGAAGTTCCTGTAAAGAGCAGNTCGNTGATGTAGGTCATGNATTTTCTACAGGGAAATAATAAGCACTCTGCTGAGATTTTATTTCCGCTAAGTAGATTGTCTGTTGTAATTTCACAGAGAGAGAAGCTCATCGCACTTTACTCATCCTGTACATCGCTTATCTTGTTGGCTGTGTAATGTTATATAGATTTTCAAGTGAGACAGAACAGAAGCCAGATAAGTGCAACTGCAAACCTGAAACAAACTGGTTTCCATTCAAGACCAAACCATTGCATCAAGCAGCGTATTCCTCCAAAAGATGCATGCGTACCTGTATCAATTTATATGATGTGACGACCATTGTTATTCAAGTAGTAAAGCAGGGTACACACTGAAGTCTTTAAATATGTTTAAGATTACTCCAGATGTCAGGGCATAGTTCATCTTGTATAATTATGATCCCCCAAAGACCAAACAGACATTGTGATGTAATATCTGTCCATTCTGCAGTATCATCTGACACTACACACTGAAAAGATTCTGGTATGATTGAACTTATAATGGACAGATATCCATCTAGTGCCGGAGCAGGCAACGTGCAGCTCTCCAGGTGTTGTCAAACTACAAGTCCCACCCTGCTTTATGCTATGATATAATTTGCCCTTTAGGGGGTAGTGACCCCTAGGAGCTGTTACCGTGATAGGTGGTTATGTTCTGCAGAACCTGTGGACACACTGGGCAGAGAAACAAGTGCAAAAGTGAAAGTAATAAATACTAAAGTAACATTTGCCAATTTCTGAACCTAGATCCTGGAGACCATGCCAGTGACCGAGAAAGTGGAAGAGTTACTCCAAGTCTTGGGTCCATTTTATGAAATGGTGGAAGACAAAAAACACATGCGAGCTGTTGTAACATCAGGTTGGTGTAACGCTTACCTTAGTATTGTTTCTCCTTCTCCTTTGCCTGTACACTCTGTACATTCAATCTCTGCTCTCTTCTTTTCTTGTGTTCTGTCTTTCCCATGCCAGTACGATTGGACAAAGTTGCTAAATCTTTAGAAGGTAGGAAGGAAAACAATTATCGAGCGTGATAAACATTTGCCTACATTGCTGCAGGTTGCAGAGGAAACATCTAGAACAGTGATAGGCACAATGCGGCTCTCCAGGTGTTGTCAAACTACACGTCCCAGCATGCTTTGTCATGTATCATCTATGTCTATGCAGTTAAAGCATGCTGGGACGTGTAGTTTTGACAACACCTGGAGAGCCACACTGTGCCCACCCCTGATCTAGAACATTTAGTTATCTGCTTGTTTTCAGGAATGTTCTTGTATTTCTGAGTGACTGGGATTTCTATTATCTGTAGGGTTTTCAGTTGTTATACACACTACATATAAGCNTTGCTTTCCCTCATGCTGGCCAGCACCCCTTAGCATCTCTGCTGTGTTGATGTGGTAATTGAATATCACCCAGTGTGTACAAATCAAACATATGATTTATAGTGTGGACCCTACTATAATTGTTGTAAAGGCAAAACTATATTTGGAGTAAAATAAAGTGACAGTAAGCTGTGTGGAAATGTTGCTTTACAATGTGGGATGCGTACAGCGTGATTGCGAAGTTGGTATGGGTAAGTTTGCTAATTGTACAGTAAAGGTTTAGCCCTTTATGCATCAGCTTTACTTAAAATGGAAAGTTAGTGTAGGGCCCAGTAGTAACGTTACATGAGGTCGAAAACAACAGCGATCTGGCTTCAAGTCTCAGCTGTCACTGTGCTCGGAGCAGAGAAGCTCTGCATCCGGGCCATCAAATACATACTGTAGACTTACTGGTATTGTGTCACATAATTCTTCTTTAGACCTGAGTACCGCGCTGACATCCACACCCAATTATAAGGCTGTGAACGGGAAGGCAGAGAGCAGTGACAGTGGAGCAGAATCCGAAGAGGAGGATGCTGGGAAACAGGAGGAGGAGGAGGGCGATGAGGATGACGAAGAGGAAGGAGAAACAGAGCAAAGTGAACAAGGTATTAAAGTTACACTGGGATGTTTACATTCTTTATCATTCCCAAATTCTGAGTATATTAATTAATTCTTTAATTCTGTTTTCTTTCATTTTTATTTGTTTGTTATTCTGCTCCTAATGAAATGTTCTGGGAGGGGGAAGGGGGATTTCTAATGTTGTATGTAAAGTAAGGGCAAAACCAAACACTCAACTTCAGGGGAGGCTATAAGTTTAAACTATGAAAACAACATTGGGTTGAGTGGTGAAGTTTCGTCACTCAACTCTAATATACAGATCTTGTAATAGCCCTAGTTAAAGGGCCTCCATACAAGCTTCCCAAGTACCACCACAGAGAGGTCTGAGAACCCCTGATTTAAGGCATGTTTATTTGTACTAATTGTATATAAATAATATCCGTTGATGTCAGATGTTATCTGTCTTGTGTTTGGAAACTAAAACAACCCCATGTATGAATTCTGGTGCTTTATGGTATTGTACAGTCTGGAGTTGGGCAAAACCTTGAAATAGTTATTTGAGTCGCTCAAGGATAATGGGAAACTGGCACACTGTACATTCTAGTAACATGTTCTGTATCATTACCACAATTACACTAATGCTGAGACCTCTGCTGTCTTTATTCCAATTCAGCTTAACCTAGGCCCTGTCACCGCTCCCTTCCCTCCAATCACACATACCCCAAAGATTTCTCCAAAAGTTGTTATGGCATTATTAATGTGCAGTATTTGTGTATTACAATCTTTCTTTGTCCAGACAGTCTGTATATACGTGTCTGTAGCAGTATAAATTATTAATCCAGTGTATTCATTGTGTTTTATAATAGAAGAAAAGATGAAGAAGAAGAAGGAATCCGCCCCTGAGCTGCCTGCAGACGAGTCATTGGTCAATGGTTTACTTATAACCCACAGTGACCGTATTTCAGACATTCCTAATCAAACACCTGCAAAGTCCAATCTCCCCGGGATCGCCGATACGGTTAATGAAAACCTAGAGGGCATTACAGTGGTCGATTTGGCTGACATCAAAGGTTGTTATATATGTTGTGTGTGTGTGTGTATGTATAATTGTCCCCTCTGGTGTGTGGGTGTGCGTGTGTCCGGCTTTAGAATCGGGGGTGAATTAGAGTAAAGATTTTATTACCTGTGTTATGATAGGTGCTTTAAGAAATGTGAGCTCTTTTGATTAGTTAACTAATACACAGGCGAGAGATATTTTTGTGTTTTATTTTTATATGCGTTATTATTTATTAACATTGAACAGTTTGAGCAGCACATCCAGTGACTGACCAGATTTCAGTGATTTTTTTGTCTTGTCAATGTGTCTGGTTTCCAGAAGATGATTGCACGGAGGACGTTGCTACAGCGCAGCACTTGACGAGTGACTCAGACAGTGAGATATTCTGTGACTCTATGGAGCAGTTTGGACAGGATGATGTAAGTGACTTCCAATGTGACTGAATTTGGCTTTGGTGCAACATCTTATAATCTTCACTGGGTTTCATTGTCTGACAGACATTTTCATCATCTCTTTCTGCAAGAATAAAAATTGTGTAACTGGATTTTCTAAATTCCTCTTTAGTTTCATGACTGAAATGCTAGTACAGAATATGTCCGGACTGGCCATAGCGTTTCACTTTCCATGCCATATCCACTGTATAATCTCAGTGCATAACAATTCAATATAGAAAGTTCTTATGCTCTTTAAATACACCTTCCTCGTGCTGACATGTGCAGGTGGTGGGCAGTGGACGTCCCTGTCACACGCCTCTCTCATGCGAGGATATACCCCTGCCCTAAGTGACAGATGAGCCGCCCCCGATTTCCCTTGAATACATACAAAAAGCAATTGTCTCCTAGAGTCAGGTTTCCCGCTGATGTTATCCCTGGTCCGCAGCTATGCTTCCAGTTTGTAGCTGGCATGGTGACTGCTCTCTTCACATGCAGGTTGATCATAGTCAGCTGTTAGAAGATGCCATGCGCACTGAGCCCTCAGACGTCTGGGCTGGCGGAGAGGTAAAGGACGGTGGAGAAGATGGTAAGGCCTCGGGCCGGACACCACCGAAGGAAAAGCCCGGCCATGATAAGGCAGAAAACTTCCCTTCTAGGAGAGGAAGAGGTAGGTGTGCTCCATATTCCCTGGATACTATTATACTACTTGCATAGACTGAGCATTATTTTATTGTCAGCAGATGAATGTAAGTGACTACAGAAAAGATGTTGCCAATAGGTAGGTGAGCGATATAATCTCATTGGTTGCTATGGGCAACACCTCCACTTTTCCTTATCGGCAGTTCAGTAAATCTAGGCCTAGGCTTGTTCATGTCCATGTAATGATTTAATTTAACACCTCTTCAATGTTTGCGCAGATTCACTCGTGTTTTCAGTAAATAGAGGATGGGCTGTGTGTAATCTCAGAGAGACAGCTGTCCTGCGTTAATCTGCTGGTAGACATTGTGATTAAGAACCGAGATGATGGTTTGTGCAAGATAAGCTTCATGCTGACTGGCTAATTGTAACCAGACAGGAATAGCCACTCCGGGCACTTCTTATATGGGCTATCAGTGGTGTAAATACAGTGTGCCGGATCTGCATTGGATAAAGCCAATGTTTGCATAAAATACCTTTATTATTATTATTTGGGTAACTCTGCACCAGAGTGGGGAGTAACTGAGCAGTTCTCTCATGTGCTGGGTTCTAAATACTTGGGATATTTAAGATTCTGGACACTTGTTATAAAAAGTGGAATCTGATCCAATATTTAGATTAGATGTGGTACTTACAAAAACACCCTCGGGACCCAGTAAACCATGGAAACCCTGTATACTATCTCTAATTGTAAAATAACATTTTGAATTGTACTGTTCACTATTGGTCTTTGGACATGGTGAGTTGTTGGTCTTTAATACGTTTACAGGAAAATGGCTTGTGTGATATAGATTTGTGGTATTTTCTCTTATAGCAAGTCGTATGCACCCCATGGGTGAAGGGTCCCAAGGTGGCCAGAGGGGCAGCGGTGAAGGAGGAGGAGAGGGCTGGGGCTCCGAGAGAGGACCAAACAGCAGCCTGAATGAGCAGATTGCTGTCGTACTGATGCGGTTACAGGAAGACATGCAGAATGTCCTTCAGAGGCTTCAGACATTGGAGGCCCTGACTGCCTCACAGGTAGCTGCTCATACGCTACTACAGATCTATTCTTCAGTTTTTGTTATATGGGATATATTATAGGTAGCCTGACCTCCCAGGGGATGTGAACATGTACATAAAGTGTGTATTATGTCACGGATAATGATAAAGATGGACGCAGGCTTTTTACCTGTTATAATGTCACTGCTGAGGGCAATATTGGTGGAGTTCAGTATAAATGGTGGTTCGGAAGTATTGTGTAAATGCCAGAAGTATATTCATGTACCTGGCAACCCTAGAATGTACACACACCTCCACCGAAAACCCCTGAGACTGACTCACCGAACCCCTGGGGTCCCATCAAGTCCAGGTTAATACCAATAACTCCTATAAATGTCACATTGGCATGAAGATCTTATGTTCAGGTGATGTCTTAGTATAGAACGGGCACTTTCCTCTATCAGTATTTTTTGAGGAAACATTGGTAGAAACTTTTATGGAATTTTCTTTTGTTTATTTTTAGACCAATTCAATGTTACTGGAATCTCAGAAATCCATCAACAAGGTAAATAGACTTTCTCCTCCTCTCCATGGAATATATGATCTCGTAATACAATACAGGGGTCAGGATAATGTATTATATATAGTGTATGAAGTAGTGTATCTATACATCTAAACAGCACTAGGACAAACTAAAATACACCATAGATCAGAATGGCTGAATACCATGAAATACAAAGCAACTGAAAGCTTATTTGAAAGCAAATAAGCACAGCCTACTGATCATTGCTGCAATATGCCCTGGCAGCCTCCAGCTATGGTTCTCTGAAGACGAGTAAGGATTATTCTGACACTGCAGCGACTACTGTATATTCATCTATTGGGAGTCTGTGGAATGAGGCTGTGAAATGTGGCATCACTGTCTAATGATGATAAGTAACTGTCTCTCTTCTCGCCCTTTATCAGAAGTCGTCTTGGTGGTGCTTTGACACTTCATCTGGCACAATGGCCTTTGCCATCATCTGGCCATTTATTGCTCACTGGTTAATACATCTATACCAACAGAGGAAGAGAAGGTAGGTGTTACCAGCCAGAATGTATTATTTTTTATATAATGGTTAGTCGGCTGTCAGTTTGGTTTATTTAGATTTAAATAAATGCCGCTCTTCATAGCAACCACATTTGCTAAACTGCAGGATTGGAAAAGTGATGTTGCTCATAGCAACCAATCAAATTCAAGCTCATATTCTCCAGTATGTAAAATGAAACTGAGAGCTTGAAACCGATGGGCAACATCTCCACTCGTCCAATCCAGCAGTTCAGTAAACTTAGGCCCAGCACTTCCCGTACAATGTGACTACTGACACATGGACGCATAAGTACTCTACGCGAGCGGAACGCTCACAAATCTGTGTTCTCATTCGCTATTCAGTAAATACAATTCAGTCTTTGTAAGAAGAAACCATATAATAAGTTAAGACAAAGCTCCTTAAACTGCAGTGTAAACACAAGTATTGTTCTCGTGATTCAAGGCTTATTTGATCTCTTGTGTGAACACACAGATATATAGACACAGAGTTCAGGGCCACCTCAAGATACGCGTTTCTCCCCCAGGTTTCAGCCCTGACTTGCAGTGCACTGTCTCTGACTAAACCTGCTGGAGAAACACGTAAAGGACTGAGATAGATTTTGCTAGATGTATTACATGTGACGGCTCTGAACAATTGCCGCAACAATGGCCCAAACTCTGTGTTATATCTGTATGTTTACACCAAAGATGAAATATGCCTCCAATGATAAAGGTCCCCCCCCCCATTTCATAATAGCATTGCAATGCATTTTGTGATTTATAAATTACATTTAGGATGTGTAGGGAAAGAATTAGCAGTGTGCATGTAAATGTTCAATGTTATAGTTCCCTGATGGCTAACCTGTGACACTCCAGATGTTGTCAAACTACAAGNCCCATCATGCTTTGCCAGCTCATGCTAAAGGCTCAGCATTCCAAACTCCTGNCAATGTATGATGGGACTTGTAGTTTGACAGCATCTGGAGTGTCACAGGTTAGCCATCAGGGTTATAGTTGATAGTTGCAACACTGACATCTGGAGGCCAAATGTAAATACTGCAACTTGTTAAATTATACAAAGACACAATAATGAAATTCCAGTTTAATAAAGGTTAATTTTCCTGATAACCTCTCACACCTAGAAAAGTGGCTTTTGTGCAACGATATTTTTTTACGTGTAAAGGGCAGCAAAATGATCTTCTAAAGATGTAGAACAGCATCCAAACCATGTAAAACACGTCGTTTTCTGCAGCCTGATTCGGAAATTGGCTGCAGAATAGAGTGTGTGTGGGTACCCTACTCCGTGAGCACTATGTGAATTGTGTACCCTACGTTAATTATGTAGCTTTCACAGGGGAGTGTGCGTACGCGAGGTGCACTGGTGCAGCAGGGGAGAGGCATATACATTGTACAGTAAGTCTTCATCCCTTACGTGCAATCCTGACTATTGCAGTGCCTTGCATTTAAGCAGAAGATATAAGGTATGGTCCTCTGAGCAGATTCTCCTCTGTATATGGAATGTGGACTCCCATACCCATAGTGAGGGGATTTGCCATCCAAGCTCAAAAGCTGGCCACACACTATAAGATAAATTGTTCCAATTGAAAGATTTTTTTCAAGAGTGGGTAAAACCATGTTAAATTGCAGGGGAGGCAAATGTAATTAGTTGCAATCAGTATTACAGGTGAGAGATGATGTTTCCAGCACAAGTGTAATAACAGTGTAACAGTAACGCTGGTCAGTATCTGTGTG
>JABWIB010005499.1:21796-35780 GCA_016617825.1 Platyplectrum ornatum
CTTGAAGGGTTAACAATCAATTTTCTCCTTTTAATCGTTTGCTTAATCGGGACTTCTTGTAGCATTTTAATTTCTATAATTTATGTTAGTTTTTTATTGAACATAGAACATACAACATAAACATCATTTGGATTTTTCAAGGTCACCAACCTTCTGTTTTGTTCAGTAATATATATATATATATATATATATATATTTGACAAAGGTTAAATAATTCAAACAAGTCAACAGCACTGAAATGCTCAAGGAATGATATTTACTATATCTCCCTAAGGTGGAAAATGTACACTAAAACACAGCGGCCAGGAGGCATTGGCTGCTGTTTATTACAACTTTTGCAGAGGTTTGTGGCTTTGAGCACTGCTGATAAATATCTCTCAGTGCTCCAGGCATTTATTTAGATCACTAGAATTAGCTTTATTACACTCTACTGTGCCATTAATCCATATACTGCTGAAAGTGTGTTCCTGATAAAATAGGTGCAGGACCTGCATCAGTCATGATTTTCTTTCCAAACATCCAAAAGTAGCATCAAGTATAAAGTCATTTTATTTGAATCATAAAATGTAAAAAAAAACCCATTAGCTTATTTTCTGAAAACCAAACAAGTAGTATCAATGACAAATGTCTTCCTGACAGAGCTATAATGCGAGATTATAACCTTCAATCAAAGTGTGACAAAACATTCAAGATCAGAGCGGTTTGCAGTCTTGAGTTACGAGAACTGACCTTACCTTAGATCATCTGTTGTCAAAGTTAGGATGGNATATAAAGGCTAAACTCATCCTTTACTGTACAATTACTGTATTCGCCCTCCTATCTTTCGAATTTACATTACAATACATTTCCCATTGGCAGATCCAGTTCTGTAGAGGCATAATNTTAGTGTGCATCCACACTCCGTATTACTGGCTTGTGTCATAAATAAAGCTGAAATCATATTTGTAACGATGAAAAGCAACAAAGCCTTTTGAGCACTTACTGTTAAATAGTGACATGTCCACATATATACTCCTTCATGTCACTCCAGCCTTCTAATATTCCCTGTAATGTATATCCTCTCTCCATTATCACCCATTATGTCTCTTCAACATCTCCATTCTACATGTCTCTCCAACTAATATTCCCTCTCTGTCTCTAGCTTCAAACTCCCAACCTATCTCTTTTACTAAGCTCCTATATTCTGTATACTGAGGATGGAAAGGCAGGAGGGGATCACTGCAGTGCTCAAGTGCCTCTGTTAGACATTGTAAGGGCGTCTATCCAGTACCTACCCNTATTGCGCCAGCCGTACACTCAATACACACTCATGAAATGAATGCTGCTATTGCTTGGATTTAATGTATTTTTCCTAGTTCATAGATTGTATTATGTGGCATTTTGTTCTATACCATTTGTGTTGTTTATGATTACCACTATTATGAAGGGTTTCACTAACTAAGCGGTTGATGGATTCATTTCACTAAGGTAGTAAGTCAATACATTGACTTTAATAACTAGGCAGATAGACACCAAAGCATTATGAGTATGACGAATTCCCTGTTGTGTCACTTNCTGCCATTGTACATTATCCACCTATTGAAAATGACCCGCAGGAGACTCCTGTTAACAGCATGAGCTTATTAATGTACTGTGTGACACAGCATTTAAATGTTGACTCTATTATTCTGCATGTCTACATATACTGTCATTGTAATTTCCTTTCTATTCTTTCACAGAATGGGACTATTCAATGTGAGACATTAGTATGCACGGAACCAACTTGTCCAGCATATTCTGCACCTTCTTTTGTCCCTGGCAAATGTTGTAAAGAATGTCAACGTAAGGTTATTTCTTTTAACAATGATACAATTTAACAGAGAGGTGTGATACATATTACACTTGTACTTGTACTGATTATTTCTAGGTCACAATATGTACACCTTTAAAAACCTTAAACTTATATATAGTATCATTGGCATGCACCGCAGTCATAAAGAAATGAAAGCTTTGTTCTGCTATATTGAGCTGTACACAATTTCGGGTTTTATAGATCTCTGTTTGTCTCTCCATCCGTCATTGTGCTGACTAGGATACAGTTTAGGCTATTGAGATTTGGAAAGGGTATCGTCAGGGATGGATTGCAAATTGACCTTACCAGTCTCATGGTTTCCTGATGTATTCCATGTGTGGCATTCACTAGAAGACCTTGTGTATTGTACAGTGTCTTGTATCTGATTTTATAACTTCAGTATAGTATGATAATCGCAAAGTTACTGTGTCCTGGCTAATACAGGGATAGTCAATCTGAAACACTCCAGGTGTCAAACTATTCCCAGCTCATGTCAACAACATTAGCATTCCAGACTCCTGGCAGAGCATTATGGGACTGGGACACCAAGGCCTAAATTTACTAAGCAGGGAGTTTGAAATGTGAGGAAGTGTCCATAGCAACCAATCAGATTCAAGCTTACATTCTCCAGTATGCAAAATGAAACTGAGNATGTGCACATGTATGTGACGGACGTTTCTGCCATTTTATTTATTATATAAAGTAGCATAGTTTGTCGCTGGCTAATAGCATGAGTGCTGGGGATTCTTGTTTGTTTTTTATATATATATATATATATATATATAAGTAAGGGGGGGCCCAAACCGACCTTTTGCACCTGGGCCCATGAACCTTTAACTACGCCCCTGATTAGATGTTTTTACATTTTTACTACTGGCAGAGCAACATTTCCACCATCATTTTCTTTGGACCCAATGATTGTTTTATAGATAGACTCTGGATCATGAGTAGGTACATACCTGGTACATACCCAGTACATACCAAGCCTTGGGTACAGGCTTCACAAAGGGTANAGAAAGTTATTTTCTTAATGGCAGGCATCCCACCCAGCTAAATGTATGGGGGTGCCTGTCAGTCAGGTTAGGACTTCCTCTCTTACTCATCTCTCCTCTGGTGCTGGATGTCCCACTCTGCGGGTGGGATGCCACACAGTAATTTCGGAATTGGGNAAATAATAGTCTAGTGTGTGGTCAACTTTAGTGCATCCAATCATTATTTTCTTAANTCCACACACACTTACACAAGCAACCACGCCTTGCCATTGCTTACATACAAGAAGGTGGGCAAAATTCCTGTATAATTTGCACCAANGTTTTCTAGGATGTCAGTCACTTAGAGTTTTGCCATGTTACCAATTATGTCAACAATACATGTAAGCATTTATATAACAAATATAATAGTATACAATAAACAGGTATTTTAAACCCTTTCATCTTTGTTATTAGTGCCCTAGTTATTGANGATTACAGGTTATATTGTGCTGCGGTAAAACTTCACAGTAGTGTTCTTTAAGATATCTCAGAAGAATGTACATTAAGCCATGCTGGCAATGAAACAAAAAGGGTTCTCTCACAAGCAAAGGAAATAAATTATTGACACTGCTGGTAGATTCTATTTTTAGTCTNTCAAAAATGAATGACGTATAACGCATTGCCTTGGAGAAAGCTTCTAGAAAATAAAACTGCTTGAATCTCACCCATGATTTCGACTTGAAATTACGTAGATGGAGAATTGTGTTACACGTGCTAATATAAACTTTTTCATAGAATGTAATTCGTAATCATATGGAGTGTTACTCGTGGGAACGTTCCCTGGGCCAGTCCTTTTTTCCCCAGCCCACCTACATTACAATAGGGGGTGGGAGGACCATTTGAATTAGGGTCTGCCCAATTTGTGCGGTCAGCAGTTGTACGACTGCAGATCCACATGAATGAGTTAAGGCATTGGTCTAGCCCTTTTCAAACAGAGAGAGGGGAGTGACAGGGGGGTTCAATATTATACATATAATAATGAGTCAAGAATCATGTACAGCTACTACCTATTGATATTTATTGAAATTTGATTAATCGTTTCCCCCTTCATTCCCCATTTGTCTTTTGTTACAGTATATTGTAATCATTGATTATGAAGACACTGGTTGTCATGAACTCTATAGCCTCCAGCCAATATTGAATGGCATAGCTACGACACTGAATTTTGTTAAGTTCATTTGGTATGATTACCACACTATTGAATGGTAATTATAGTATAGCTTGCAACCATTTATATNTGCAATCCGTAATTTTGTGAAACTCTCAATCTGTTTATAGGGTCTGTCTTCTATCCAGTCTTATGGCCTCTTCCTAGTTAAATAGTAACATAATAACATAGCTGTTAATATNAGAGGTTGAAAAAAGACATTAGTCNATCAAGTTCAACCTAGTTTGAATCTCCTGTGATCCTATTCTTATAATTGAAGTTGATCGAGACTAAATATAGAAGAGCTCCCTCCTAACTAAGGTAATATTTTACTTACCAGTCGTACCCTGGATACTTTTTTCCTCTAAAAATTTAAAATTTATCTATCCCCTTCTCAAATACATCTATTAAACCTGCAATAAATTTTATACTGCAACTTCACTGCCCTTACTGTAAAGAAGCCTTTCCTCTGCTGGTTGTGAAACTTCCTTTCTTCTAGTCTTAGTGGGTGACCACGTGTCCTCTGTATGGTTCTATGGGTAAAGAGTTCATGTGAAAGCTTTCTATACTGACCCCTAATATATTTATAGATGGTGATCATATCACCACTTAGACGCCTCTTTTCTAAAGTAAACATGCCTAAACTAGCTAGCCGTTCCTCATAACTTAATAACTCCATTCCCCTTATCAGTTTTGTTGCCCTTAAATACCAGTTCTGTAATGTCCTTTTTATGGAGTGGTGCCCAGAACTGTACCCCGTATTTCAGATGATGCCTTATCAATGATTTATAGAGTGGTAAAATGACACAGTCATCCCGTGCATCTATGCCCCTTTTTTTACATGCTAATACCTTATTGGCCCTTGCTGCTGCTGACTGAAATGGTTAAAATACAGATTTGTCGCTTGGTATGAAATCCCTGTACATTGCAGCAGTTTCCAAAACTCCCCCCAAAAACTCTTGATACCATCACTCAGTAAAACGGACAAATCAGGCCTTACCAGTCACACCTATATGACACACACTGTCCAGTTCTGTATATACCAATAGTGGTCCATGATTTTCATTTGGTTCTGACCTCAGTTAGAAACCACAAGTGTTAGGNATACAGCAGCAATAGCTATGCAAAGGGGAAGTCTGGCATGAATCATGTTTTAGCTCTGTCCAGCACGGTTATTTTAAGCCATTTCAGAGCCTGTATATTATGTTTAGGAAAAAAAAAAAGCTTATTTGTCTAATAAACAGTTTGGAGAAAAGAGACTATATTGGCATCTGTTTTCATTCACAGATATGCCTCGTTGGTCATATACAGTATATTCTATTTACCAAGAATAATTGTAATGGGAAGCATGCTGCCATTTATTGTTTTCCCAAAAGCTCCAACATCTGTAAAATGTGAATACGTCAGCACCATCCTACACAACTCCAAACAATACCCAGCAATGCACCTGCTGTGTAGCCCNTGTACCTCAGTACTAAATACGTGCTTTCCAGGACACCCCAGATGGTTGGTATCTTAACTCCAGCTGCAGTCTCACTCTACACATCATTAATATTCTGAGCAATGACTGCTGACCCCATTACCTGTCACAGTCCTGCTGCAATGGCACTGCTAGTGTTATACTTTATGTGGGATGGCTTTATTAATATGTCTGAACCCATTAAACTTAGCGNCTCTTTGAGACTAATCAGTACTAAAAAAGTTTAAATGCATTCTAATAAATGAAAAATAATAGTCATTTTATTTATGTAACAACTGATACAGGTGATGGGCATTAAATTGCTGTCAGGCCCATAGTGTGCTTTTATTTATTTTTATTGTATAACCGATAATGGTTTCTTTACATTTTAAACAATAGCAGAATGCAGCATTAGCAAGTTATATTAATTATATTATTTCCTTCACCAGTATGTATTCAGAAAACTTTCCTAATTAGTCATCAATGTTGTAAAGTTTCTAGCTGTTCATATACTTCCATGTAAAATAAAGCATTATTACATACATTAAACTAATTTTAANTTACCCATCAGTAGAAGAGCACCCTGTATCTGGAGAGAAAACTGACTTTTTGGTACTATTACCATNCATTCATTGCTGATGCTGGTACTCAATTCATGGGAGTGTCTGCTTAGATCATAATGAACCCAGGTTGTATTGGTACTGCTGTAACAAGTAGTTCCATTGCTTAGTGCCCTCTGCATTAATGTGATGTTAGACACATTACTGGCTATCCATTTTAAGGTGCATTTCAAATAATTGTATGTGTCCTGGCATACAAATGTACCTAAAGACACAGTTCCCTATAGAACATGTGTCCTGGCATATGCTTTACCTAAAGAAAGTATTCCTTGTTTTATGCACTTTAAATTATTTAATTTGCTGCTAAATATAATATCTATGTGTAAAAGTTTGAACTATAGTAAAAAAAATGTAAATGTTAATAACAAAACCAGATCTGTTATATTTTATGAGCATTGTCTCCTCAGGGGCTGCATGTTTAGCTTTAAGCCNTATCTGTGATGGTAGACGGTTACTGGAGTGTGAAAAGCTCTGTGTTCCCCAGGTCACCTATGCCTGAGCACATTTGCATTCTTTTAAGAANTTACAATGGTGACATTTAATAGATATACATTTACTTTAGAGCATAAAGTTGAACTTTACAAATGCAGAAAAGAGATTGATTTAGATTTTCATTTATTTTATGCATGGCTGCTTCCTTGACCTACACCTAACNTGCACTATGTCAAGTTCTGCACTGATGCAGATGGCTGAGGGGCCTGGTGGTTAATCTGGACCTGGTACCAGGGACCTGAGATCAGGGGCAGGCTGGTGTGGGTGCCAGGGTGCCAAATGGCACCCGGGCTGGCCGCATCATTGGTGGTTCAGGGCCACAGGCCACACATGCAGATCTGTTACATATGGGCCACTGCTATGGGCTTGCCCCCCAGGCCAAAATTTGCCAGCCTGCCCCTGCCTGAGATGTAGTTCTGAGGTCGCTACCGTTTCTGGCATTCTCATATGAACAGGAGTATCATTTCTATGTATATAAGAAACATATAATTATAATGTTGGTGGAATATACTTAATGAATGATTAATTAGTACTATGTAGTTGACTGTTATAAAAATATACTCATTTATTTTACTACATGTTTAATCTTCGTTGAGTTGTTCCATTATGTAAGTTATCACTAAATNAATAGCTATTAGTGCAGGCAATTACTTTTCAGCTGAATTAGAGTGGCAATGTATTAATGCTGGCGAATAAAATATAATTGCATACAGTTCTATAGCGCAGTAAATCACAATAATTAAATATATTGGTTCAGAATTGAGCAAATATATTAGGTAAATGAGATTTCAATTTAAAAATTCTTTTTACATACATGTTGGTCATTAAGTGACTAATTCATAGATTGAAGTAATTTTGGAAAATTTACAGAAATGTTTTTTTTTAGTAGTCGTGCCATCCACCAGACCCATATTGAATTGTTAGCGCATCAAGTAAATTAGCTGGTCAAAGCCACCATCCCCCCTACACAGGAACGTTTGTTCCATGTTGATATGATTCATTTGATTTGTGTGGAAAATGACCTTAATTAGAAAGATCCTGGCACTTACATCTATATAAGACCTATGCCAATCACCTTCCGAGCTGCTGCCGCCTGTCAGGCATTAACAGTTATTAAGCCAACATTAACATGGACAATCATCAGAAAATTCACAATTTTGGCAAATGGTTTGGGAGAATACCCAGAGTCAATACAGGTACTCCAGAAAGATTAAATGAAAATAATACAATGACATTCATGCAGATATGAATGATATAACCATATCAGCACAACTAGCATATGTGCGGGTTCACAGCTGGTTCACATTTGGCTTGGCAATGAAAATAAATTGGTCATCAGGTTTGAATTTAATGCAAAATAGCTCCTTTTTTGTAGTTCACAAGCGCGCCATTACTTGATAGCATTTGTATGCAATTTTCCTCCATCATTTCTGTACCAAGCATAAAACATTGCCTTGGATTGACTTGAGTTTTATAATGATTCTGTAAATTAAATCGTGGTATGCAAATAATGGAATTGTTTTAATAAATAATGTATTGACTGCACATTTTTTCTCTTTACAGCTGTATGTGTTTATCAAGGTCAGCTGTATTTTGAAGGAGAGACTCAAGCTGTCTATTCTAGCTCTGGTGTATGCGCACTGTTTCAATGCAAGGTAAGATGTTTTGGTTATTCTAACGCTTGGTACACATCAGAAAAATAATATTTCCAATCAACAGATAGGACCCTTTCAGCAGATATTTGTTAGATGTGTATTCACAAAACATGTTGCAGGATCGTTTCAGACAGTCTGTGGTCATTTGAAAAAATTGTTAGGAGCTCCTAATATTTCAAATCAACGATGTCATGATGTCTGCAGAAAACTGCAGTGTGTACTGAACACACAATCCTCAGAGCAACGATTCCCTTTGAAAATTAAGTAGAGGGCCATCTGGTGGACAAGTGTGTTATTGCAGCAGCAAAGGGGATAGAGGGAGAGAGGGATAAAGGGAGAGTGAGAGACAAAAATACATAAAAACGGACACTTTCTTTGTATTTCCTTTCTTTCCCTTTATAAATGGACCCCTTTGCTTCGTGTTTTCCTTTTGCTTTCTGTCTAGTAAATGGAATCCTTAATAATATNCTAGAGTGTTCTCATTATTTTAGAATATTGAACAACCTAGACAGAATAACATGAACATGGAAAATGTCAGACACATATATTGAACAGTCTTCTCTATAAATGCCTATAAATTAATACTAAGGTGAGACCCACCATAAATCCATATATCATGATCATTCATGATATTTTTAAGTTTTAGAATTTAGAATGTAGATATGCAAATATCCAT
Source organism: Platyplectrum ornatum (assembly GCA_016617825.1). Lineage (NCBI taxonomy): Eukaryota > Metazoa > Chordata > Amphibia > Anura > Limnodynastidae > Platyplectrum > Platyplectrum ornatum. Next base: position 30,708 of record JABWIB010005499.1, read on the forward strand.
TCTTAATAATGGATAGTAAATAAACACCAAATAATTTTTGCTACTGGTACACATAGTGAAGAGTATAGTAAAGGCAACCTATCTCCCCAGTACATTATTTTTAATGTTGACTATTTTGTTGCTCTTTAAATGTAATGAGCTAGTTAGCCTGGTTAGTCCAAAGACTTGTACTGGGCCTGGTATAAGTCTGGACCAGTACTTTTCTTCTTCATCCAAAACTTTAGAAAAGAATCCCTGTAATCTAGCCTTTTAACAACATTTATTGCATCATCCACACAGTATTCTATAAAGGGGGGTATTCCTGCTAAAGTGTATATGAAAAGATGTCAAAGCTTAATGTACACCTGGTGAATGTTACATTCTCTGACGGCTGAGAATCAGATTCTTAAGCTGGCCATTCACGGGACACTTTTTAGGACATTCTATTAAGATAGTGTATAAATAGGCAAAGCACAGTTCTATGGGCACTTGCAGGGTTGTGATAGCTTGGTCTTGTGCTAGGGGGAAGATTTGGCCCGATTTGTCCTAACTTTATTTTGGGTATTAGGGGAGTGAAGGGGGGCTTATAAGAGAGAGAGTGAGGGGAAGAGTTGATGGAGTGAAGGTGCTGGTTTGGGCTGGNGAAAGGTATTTTGGAGACATTGGTGAGCATAGGGATAGGGTGGCACGAGGAAGGCATAGAAGATTCAAGAAGGGGCACGAGGAANGTATAGAAGGTGCAAGAAGGGGCACTAGTAGATGAAATATTGTGGAGATTGTGAACAGGAGTTTCTGAGAGGAGAAACATCGATGAGGACAGTGGAGACAGACTCAAATTTGATTACAGATTTATTCACATATTTTGGCTGATTGTGGTAATGTTAATTTACAGTGCTCAGGTCTGACTCAAATGGAAGCCGTTTGATTAACAGAAGACTAGAACATCTCTAATGATCTAAACCGCACTTATATGAACTCCAACAATACAACACCACCTTGGCCTAGATTAACTAAGNGGANATGTTGCCCATAGCAACCAATCAGATTCTAGCTCTCACTTTTATATTACAAACTAAGAATGCCTGATTGGTTGCCTTANGCAAAACTTCTGGCCTTTTAGAGANGTACCNCTAGCANTCAGAATTATATATTTATAGAAATTGTGCACTCTGCAATATATGTCATATGTTGATATATTTAATTCAGATCTATTTTAAACATGTTTGTTGCTGTGTTTGGTGCTGGCATATTGTTGAACACATTTTGTTATATTTATATTGCTAGTGTATGCTTGTAACATTTGTTGCTTTAGTCATTGCAAATTTATTTTCTGTGAATACAAAGTAAAAGTAATGTAAAGTAAATAAGTGAAGACAACTCAAAGGAAGAAGAATATTAATAAAACTATTTGATGTGATGTGTCATACCATTTCTTTCTATTCATGACTGTGTATTGTGATGTGTCAACCAGATCTTTAATGTATGACTACATTAGATGACTTAAGGTTAAAAGTTGTTATGGTGGAATTCAGACTTAATTTTAACTATTGCACAACTGTTTTATTTTCCCAATTTGCACCCCTATTCTAAAAAAAATAGAAAAGAACCTTATCCATCATTTGTTCCTAAACCTCGTTGTTGGATTTTCATTGAGTGAAGAATCTGAAGAATCATTTCATTGGCAATAGATTTCTTTCCAATCATTTTTTTCTTGTTTGAATTATTATTCCANTCCCCTTGTCAGAATGGCGAAACAATGTTTTTTCCTGTTGGCGTTCTTTTATTGCCTATTATTATTATGCTAAAATGTATATCGAATAAAACTATTGGTTGTAGGGTCAAAGTATATTTGNGCTTGAATCTATTGTACAAATCATGTACAAATCATTACTAGTATAGTTCCCTTTAGTATGTTTGTTAAAATATTCTTTGAGTGTAGGAGACCTTGGAAACCATTGTTCATCAATTTTCCATTGCAGACCATTTAACTGATTTGTAGGAATAAAAAATCTTTCTTAATGTACATCTTTTATGTTAATGGTGTTGTTAATGTAAAGTTGTTCTCCAGTATGGTTCTTCACGTGTTATTGAGGCTTTACCATTCCAGTTCTGCAATGAGTCAATGCTGTCTCTTGTCTCCTGTATGCGTATTTGTCTACCTNTCTATCTTCAGACTTCCACCTAAAAGTCAGAATTGCATACAATACAGGGCTTGAAGTGGGTATTTATAAGTGGGGGTATCACAAAATCGCAGTTCTGGGGGNGGGTCTTANACAAGGGGGCAGAGCCTAGCAGGGGAAAAGTGCAGGTATACCATATTGGTGTATACCAGCCCACTTTGAGGACTGATGCAAGGCATAATTGGCTTTACCTTCAGAATTACTGCAGAATTACAATGTCTGTATATGCCTTAATGCCCTCTCAATGATGTGCTATGGAGAAAGAACTGCAGTCATATTATATATTCTTAATATGATGTATGTCGCAGTTACATTTATCCATTACATTAGTGGCCAGATTTGACCAANCCACAAAGAATAGGATTGGTTTTCATTTATCGCACTGTACACTGTAGTGTACTCCTGTAAAAATGTTGATCAGTACTTCTACAGCATATCTGAGGATGTAAAAATGTGACAAAATTGCATTAAATAAAAAAGTATATTTAAAAAAAACTTGTATTGCTAGATCATGTTTTGCATCTAGTGGTTACTGTCATCAGTAACCACTTGTACCTCACATCACTACTACCTATGTACAATCCATCTTAAATGAACACAGCAATATAGCNTCATGACNGCGGTAGCTATATAAGACTGCAAATTACATTAGGGACCTGCTTGTATGCATTTTTGTACATGACATTTTGTCTATAATGTTGGTGGAAAATGAGTCACTTAATGGTGTAAATCAGCTACTGCAATGCTGAAAATGTGATTATTGTCACTTTAAATGCTGTTATAGATGTGTGTGGCTCTACTCTTTACTTTTCCCACATAGCATCTGTTGAAGTAATTGCCATAGTAATACCTGTGTGAATAGATTCAGTGCCTTTTGTTTCATGTTCAAACCCTGCTTGAAAAACAGAGAAACGTGACGCACATCAGGAACAATCAGAGAATTTCTCGGCTTTAAACAAAGGTTTTTNCACATGAACACAAAATATAAAACCGTTCAATCATCATCTAATGTTCATGTGAAAAGTATGAAGACAGGAGAGCAGCATGCTGAAAGACTATAATACAATCCCTGATTCTAGGTTTAAATCCACTAATGCAGAGAAATACAGATGGAGAAGTAATTTATTTGAAAGTGCATTCATTTTACAAGCAGATGAAGAGTTTTTTTAGTTTAACTAATAGCAATGGAAAATCCCAGTTGGCAGACCCATATGCTCATATGACAGAATGCAAATGCTTTTGCATACACTGTTAGAAAAAATGATAAATACCTTTTCATTACTGCACATTTCTTTTTGAGAAGTTTTCCTAATTGTTGCAGCCCAGCAACTCTGATTGGTTATAATGTCACCATTTTTCATTCATTGCAAAACCTATTTATTTAAAATATGCTCTAGTCCTTTCAGTTCTGCATTTTTATTATTAACTTAGGAAGGATTTTGTGCCATCTGCATCCAGTGGAGTACATTTGCATATGTTATAGTTTAATCAAATAAAAAAAAAGACATTTAATTCAACTTTGAGTTGTTATATTTTGCATTTATTAAATTCATGACCATCTTATTAAATTTATTGGTCGGAGTCTATGCATTCATAAGTGTATCTTTTCCACATACTGTATGTGAAATTCTAATTTACAGATAATTTATGATATGTCCCTCTTCGTGCATGTCTTATAGTATTTTGGTGAAATTTGAAATTGCTTCTTCAATGACCAAATAGTGTCCATCTGAAACCAATGTCCGAGACCTAAGTCCGTTAATGAAAAAGAAACTTTTCCGACCATATATGCGAGTTAATTCATTAGCAATATAAAATATGAAATCTAAAAAAATTAGCATTTTCCTCTTTTCACAGAGCAATAAGATGCAGCGTTTAGAGTATCCAGAATGCTTGCCTTTGACCTGTCCACAATCACAGCAAATCACCTTGAAGCACAGCTGTTGCAAAGTCTGCAAAGGTATGTTAATGTCATTGAAATGCAATATGGCAGGAAAAGGGGTCCATAATGTACAATTTTTGCACCTGGGAGGCAGAGATTACCTTAAAATATATAGCAATAAAAATGCAAAAATGTGAGGATCNCGTGTTCTCTAGTTTCTCTTGTAAAAACATCTAAAAATATTCATTATAACTATAATCAATGATTTCATATGGTTGATTTTCTTGTGTTAATCAATGCTGTTGTCAATGTTTATACTTTTTCAAATATTTGATAATTATTTCATGACATATTTGGAGGTCGTTGTATGAATGAATTCATGTTTTTTTAGAAAACCATCCCTGAAAATATACACATTCTACTTAGGTCTGATATTGTAGAGATGATAGTGTATCCTTATTTGCTATACATTATTTTTCTTATAAACTATGATAAGCATCTTATGCCACCTTCAGTGGCATAAATAAAGAGGTTAAGATTTTTGTTGAAAAAAACCTTAAATGCACTACTTTACAGATGGAACGCATCATAATAATCACATTCCTGTAACAAAAGCTCTTTAGATTTGATTGTCTTAACCCCTTCCGACCCTGCGCCGTATATATACTGACCCGGCAGTAACGGCTATTGTTTATAGCGAGTTTATTGTGAGACCTGCCCCTTACAGCCTGGCCTGTGCATTAAAGACTGCATCAAAATATACCATACGTCCATTGACATTTAATTTGTTAATCCACAAATTAATGGGGGGAAATGACATTTTTCATTTTTAATGTCCCAAATGTTTAAAATTTCTACATAACACCAGTGGGGTCAAAATGCTCACTAAACCCATANANANGTTNCTTNAGGGNTGTAGTTTAAAAAATTGTATCACTTGTTGGGGGTTTATACTGTACTGATGTAACAGGGGGTGTCAAACGCAACACGGTACTCCAAAAGCACACAATTGCACTACAAAAAGCAAATGGG
>JABWIB010005501.1:5709-24927 GCA_016617825.1 Platyplectrum ornatum
ATACTGGAGAATGTAAGCTCGAATGTGATTGGTTGCTATGGGCAACTTCCCCACTTTTCAATTCCCCAGCAAATTCCCTGCTTAGTAAATATACCCCTATATGTGTTTACAGAAATTGAATGTAACTTACAACTGTTAAAATACCCCTATATGTGTTTACAGAAATTGAATGTAACTTACAACTGTTAAAATACAAAGTTGGATTATTTTGTTTACGTTCTAGTTTACATAACCAATTTCTTTATTGTCCTTACTCCTCCTTATATCTGGGATCCGTATGTTTGACTAAGTACAAGCATACTTTAATCTACATTCTCTGGATGTCGCAACAAAAACTTTTAAAGAGACAAAACAAAAAAACAAAGTACAAAACCATTGAATAAAACTCACAGCAAGCTAGTGGAGTGGCAGGCCACATAATCTCCTGAGTACGTGATTTCTTCCCCTCTGCATTCACATAGATTCCAAATGAGGAAAAACACAGTAGGTATTCATTAAGTGCAAGTCTTGCCGCACACAGTGCATCATGGGTAGCCTGGCTCAGGAAGGCTAACTTTGGTTCATCTGGATGAGGTAAGTTTAATGGAGCACCCTCATTAAGGAGAGGATAGAGAGAAAAGCCTGAAGAGTATCCAACACAGAGCCGTTCCCCCAAGATGTCCATACATTGCACTACTCCTGCAGCTTGAAATTCTTTAATACGTCTAGGAAGACCCTTGCGGTTTGTCAGTTGAAAACACACAACCTGGCGTTTAGAAGCAGCGCAGAGAACTACAGATGAACCCTGGCACACCAAACCAGTTGCTATGGCCTGACAGCCCTTTGCCTCAGGAATCTTAACTCCTGCAGAGTCTGGAATGAGGTCCCAGGAAAAGAGTCTGACGCTATGGCTTTTCCCGCAAAGAACCACCAATTGCTGAACTTCCGGAACAGAGCGAAGGGATAGGACCCGCTTGCAGTCTCCCAACTGAGTGATTTCTGTGTAGGAAAAGTAAACATATATGTCAATAAATAAATTTCATTCAAAGCATGTGATATTGGTTACCCATGCCATGTTCATAACATTAACAGTTTAGGGTTACTGCAATGTTTAACATAATATATTGATATTACAATATTTTATGTCACCTGTTGACAGACACTATCTTATAAAGTAAGGATGAAGATGGATTAACTGTTGTCCTTATAGCTATCCATTAGCATTCCATATCTCATACTTATGATGCTTTATAACAACAAGTATTTGTATTTTCCAAGAGTGGGCTTATTCCTAGGTCAGTTGCAAGGAATCTTCTTCTACTTAATACTACAGGGTAAATATAGCCTCAGCCATTATTTTATCTGCCTCTGGTGCTCCTGGAAGACTAAGTACTTTTATATGTTATATCATTGCTGCTTATTTACTGACTCACTGCAAATATATATACTTTCTTTATCTAACCTGGCCTTTGAGAAGTATAGTCTCGGGGTAACAATGTTAAGAAGGCAGCAATGTGTAGAGTGGAGCAAAGAACAGTTATGGTTACTGCGCATGTACGTGCATAGTTTTCAAATTAAGGACTGGATCCAGACCTTCCACTGCCGCTGTGCTCAGAGCTCTGATTGCAGCANTAGCTGTGTTCAAAGATCTTAACACTGTTGTATACAAACTTTCGAAGCCAACGAGGGGAGGCAAGTTCGAGTTCTGACAGCAAAACCATGCGTTGCTGGTGTAGAACCCCAATAAGGCTTTAACCCTGCCATTTCCATACATTCCCCCTCCTACCTTGCATTCGATACTTAGAACTCCTAACCCCCTTTCTGCCATTGGAAAACAAGTCTGGACCCAAACCTAAGTAAAAATTTCCTTCTCTGGTCATAGGAAGAAAGACACAGTGGAAGAATATGATAGAAATATGGGTGAAAATTAGCGATTTCTTCCAGAGTACTGCCTTTTAAAACATACCTCACTGCTAAGGCCAGTGCACAAATCAAAGAGCACAAATCTTAACCCAGCTCAGAAAAATGTTATTCTTATATTTTAAACCTGCACTAGTGTATATACCTGTTATATTTGTTAAATGAACTACAGTGAGGATCACATTTACATAATTACTTCCAATATACCTAATTGGTCACTTAACTACATTTTGAAAAGCTAAGTTACTGGAAAACCNTCACATCAATATAATCCCTCTCAATTAAATTGTGTGATAAAGCATTATATATTTAATTTCTTGCCAAAATACCTTAAATGTAAAACTAAAAGGTAATCATAATAAATAAGGACCAATATTTTTCATATATAATAGTTACAAGCACCCTTACCATTCTTATTCATATGCAACAGGAAAAGCCCGTCCTCTGTCCCCAAAGCAATTCTCTCCTGATCTGTAAAAACACGTCACTATTAGACATACAATCTCTTTCTGAAGTTTCGCTTTATTTCATGTACTCTCCAATGAAATATGCCCTACCTATGATAGTTGCACATAGAGCTGTGCGAATGAGAGGCAATGCACTGTCGTATGCCTCCTTCAAAACACGGACATGTCTGTCCTGTATGTTCTGCTCTCGCATGAGTGATTGAAGCTCTTTGAGAACTTGCACCCATTTCTGCATTTCCTCTGCAGAATCGGCTAGTAATAGTTGAGAGGTCATGGTGAGCGGGACACAGAGCTGAGAGGATGTCACCTACAACGAATGGAAATTGGAAGACACCAATGCCTACATCAGTAATCTATATCGAAATAAAACATACACTTCCTCTTGTTTACAATCCAAACTTTAATGAGCAACAAAAATTACTTTCCACAGAAGAAAAAAAATAAAATTGTACAATGAAATTAATACAATAGTTAATAAAGCAGTATTTAAAATATGTAGAAATACTTGAGATATTCAGGTCAGTTTTTTTTCTTTACTACTCTTACCCGGAATATACAAGGGACATCCTTCGGGTTGGCATGAATAACATCAGACTCTAAGACAGAAGTGACTGAGAAATGACGATCCCTGGGCAGACAATGAAATGATACAGTGATTCCCATGTAATATTAAAAAAAAACGAACATAGCTGCTTTGGGGTCACATACCTCATATCAATGGCCTGGAGAATAGATGTATTGCTCTGGGAGCTGGAATCATACAGGAGTATCTTGAAATCACTTATAATCACATGGCATCGCTGCCAACCCTTTTTCACACCTGCTGGCTTAGGAACCTAAAAGCATATTGAGTTTTTTTTTTTTTATTATTTACTTTAGATGTAGAAAAAAAAAAAGGTTTACAAAAAGTGTTTTGTCAAACATGCTGGAACACAGCATGTAAAGCTATTAAAAACATCAGTATGCAAGGGCTTGACTGGCTGTATTTGAGAGATGTTTCCTCATTAGTCCTATATAATTAAAGGACCAGTTTGGTCAGGACTGTCATGCCACTATTTATTTTTTTTTTTTTAAGTGGAAGTGGCGATAGATGTCACGTGTTCAGATCAGAGAAGTGCTTCCTCAAAGCAGGAAGAAAGTCATGGTTTCTGGCACAAGAGAGACAGCAACAAGTTCTGATTTGGATGGTGCTCCGGCAATGGAACTGTCAAAGCCCCAAGAACACCATCTTTCTAGACAGCTATATAGCGAATAATAATAAAATAATAGACCATCACTAGATATCATAAACCAACCGATAAGTATCCTTCCAGGGCGGTGCCACTGCCAGTGACTGGATCCACTCCAAGAATCTTCTTATTCTGACTAGGAGGGGAAGGACAGATATTGGCACCCTCAGAGCAAGGAACATGGCACATGTAGCCACACACTACAGAAACATATATAAAATATAAAGTCAATGCTACTTTATTCCATACAAACATAGCAAAAAAAAAACCAACAAAACATTTTGCCTTTTCCTTACCTTCACAACAGACTCCTTGACGAGCCAGTCCAACCATGACAGATGTACAGCGTAAACATTTTGTTGGTGATGTAAAGTTTTTCACTTTGAATGTGTGAGCTTTTGGCTATTACACAAAAGGATAATGGAAAAATTAGCTATTTCAGAGCTATTGGTAAGAGGAAACTCATGTAATCTTACAATCTATAGATGAGAGCATTAAGTCTAGATGAATCAGAGGGGTGATCAGTGTGTGGTAGACAGCAGGATAGAGAAATGTGGATTAATAACTCATTTTAGGACAGGTAAAAAGTTTGGAAGAAAAATGACAGTTAATAAAAATGTAAGGAAGTCAGGAGTAAGAGTTTGAATGTGTAAAGTCGTAAATGTAAAGCACACTAACACATTCAATGATATACATACATTGTCTGATGCTTCTTGTACACATTCTATGATTCCTGCAGACCTCCTGTTGACTTTATTTTTGACAGACTAGACAGAGAAAGAGTTGGCATTATATATTTGCATGTGAGTATATAACAATATAAATGATAACAATAATAATGGTTGCAATAGTAAAACTAATAATTTTCTGCTGATCTAGGATACATCTCATGGGATCTGTAGGCGGTAGGGGGGATGTTATCGGGCTTTTGTATTCTCAAAACAACATAAAATAAACAAAAATGTAAAAAAAAAAATCATAAAAATCAATTCTCTTCTCAATTATCACCTTACAGGGAACAAAAAATGTTCACCTAATTGAAACCAATAAAGTAAAATAACTTATTTATTATGTAATAATACCTATCACATTTACAAGTTGATTAACATTGTTAGGTGTTGCTGATTTTCTCTAGGAGGAGTACACACATTCCTCTTTTTTAAGGTGTCCAGGTCCAGGTCTAAAATATGCAGTATAGCATATCAAATTTGTAATATGAAGATCTTTTTTGTGGGTAACATTATTGTTAGTCAACTTGTTCTTTCTAAATGGCTTGAAATATACGATCATGTCTTCATAATGAAGAAATCATCAACGTTGGCAATTTAATCCTTACATCAGTTCTGTCGCCTCGTCGCAGAATGACATTGCTTAGTGTTTGGTCTGAATTGTCTGCAGTGACCAAATCTTTCTGTTGGAGAAATGAAATCATTGAGCACCACATGGGCATTCAGAAAATAAGTCAACTTAGCAAAAAAAAAATACCCACAATAATAATTGCTAATTTTCTATGAACCAAAAATAAATAAAAAGTGGTGGATGCATTTCAATTTAGATCTCGATTTCAGATCTTGATGTGAGCGATTTCCTGCCAGGCAAACTGGCCCCAACATTTTTTTTTTTTTATTGCAGCCACTGTAACAGAAGCTCCATTACGAAGTCCAGGACAGTTATAAGACTACCAATGGATTTGGGTTCATTCATAAAGCTACTAGGACATATTTCTCAGTAGAGAACAATCCATGCAATTAAGCCAGTGACTACATTTCTGTAAGGAGAACACAACCAAGCAGACTACTGTCAAAAGAGCCTGGCTCATACATTAAGTGCATGATACAAGTCTGCAGTTTACTATTAATTATGGTTGTGTTATTCCTGCCATGGAAAGTTACAGGCCTATATCCTGCAAATCAGTGCATTTCCTATAAAGTATATGGGACAATAGGCTCTGGCAAAGGAAACAGAGAAGCTTAGATCATTTCATCAAATAACACCATTAATACCTCCGAACGGAAAGACAGGAATGGGATGAGGGACCGCTGTGGCTTGTTTTCTGAAACACAGAATATCCATAATAACAGAGAAGTGATGTCTTTACAGTTTTATTATAAAGAGATTTTTAAACATTCAAATGAAAAAAAATTCAATGGCACAAAGTCTGACATAAACTAGCTATTGTCAATATTGGGGAAAAAAATTGTGTAGTTTTAACATATTTTAAATGAACAAGCTGCTAATCTGAATCAATGATTTATCAATGATATTTGTAACATACTAAATTGTTAACTGTAAAAGGATAGCATATGTTGCTATAGAAAAGTATATTACCAAATATGCCAAAAAAAAGGGATTCTGCATTCACAATCTAACTATTACCTGGCATTCCTTTTGCCTTGACTTCCTCTCGTAACTTTTCTAGTTCCTCTCTTAACTTCTTGTTTACTTCGTCTGCCTCCTGCATCTTTCTATTAAAAATAAAAAAGTGGTAAATATAAGAATTTTTCACCTTGCACTTCAGACCTAACATTGAGTGATTTATTATCCATATCTCAGACACCAATAATCTGTTTGTCCAATATGAATTTATACAAGCTTCTACAGGAACGCACACTAGTAGTGGGTACTATAAACCCAAGAAGAAATTCTGCAATCCTGGATTATGAATTATAGGTCATAACTGTTTGTTTACCATATTAGATCAAATTTCTTTGTCAAGTGCTTTCTACATTGTTGTATTTCTATATTAAATATGATTGCCCTTACCTACCAGAACAGAAAACAAAAATTTGGTGCACTATATCTTCATGTGCAAACCATGGCAACATGAAGTCACATATAAAGCTGAATGATAACTTTAGTTTAAGCACCTGTCCATGTCAATACTTTCGGATTTCAGTTTATTCAGTTCCTCCTGGATGGTCTGCTTAGCTCTTATCTCTGCATCAAGGGCTGACTGAAGTTCAAGGCGCCCTGAAGCTTCTAGTTTTTGCAGCCTTCTTGCTTTCCATTGATTTTCCTAGACACAATGAAGATAAACGGTTTTTAATTTAAGGCCTTCTATGTGTACTATTCTAGACTTACTAGACAAATGAAGTAATAAGAGAAAAGATTATAAAGATGTTATCACATATACAAATGCGACAGCATATAAAAGGCGAAATAAAAATGGCTTTTCTGCCAGGCAAACACAGCAAGTATACTTACTTTGCCTTTAACAAAAAAAAAAACTGAACAGACTTACCACAGTCTTGCCAGATGGTGTTTGACTTCCAGAACTCTTCAACGCCTCCAACTCCTCAGTCATTCTGACTGATAAAGCTTGTAGATAAACACGGGATTGTTTCTCATCACTGACCCTAAAAGTACAGGAACAGATAAACCTTTAGTGGCAGTAAAAATAATGCATTTATTTTACTATTAAGATAAACAAGCATTTATCCAAATTAATTTGGATATCAAAATCCAAAAACATTTATTGTTGCTTTCCGCTAATTTTTGTTCTCTGAAGCCATCTGGGCCACACCACAAAGAAAGTTGAAAGAATATCACCTATCCCTTCCACACAACCTTTACACAAAACAGAGCCCAGAGATAAGACAGAAAGTAGGGAAATTCTTTTATTCTCGTCTATGAAGGTAAAGACCTAACTACATCTAGGGTGTGAATGTGATAATTGATCCCCAAAAAGAATTTGACAAAGGCAACCCTCGGATGCTGGGAAGGACTATTTCCTGGTTACATGGAACTTAGATACAACCTTAGGCTGGAATTAAACATATGGAGGACAGTAGCATGGTGAAGATAAGGAATAGAGATTGGCAAGATATCACACTTGACCCTTTTATTCCTTCTGCAGATGCAACTGCCAGAAGAAAAAAACTATTGTGATACCCCAGAAAAGGAGCATGTAGAAAAGTTAATTAACCAAAGATGCCAGGAAGCCAGTTTGGGCTGGTTTGGTTCCTGCCAGGTGATGTTCAACTATTTACATGCAGATAAAGTGATTTGTTAGAGAAGGTGGGAAACGGTTATAAACACAGATTGCCAAAGTTAAGTGGAGATCAATTTCCATCAATCCTCAATCATATTTCCGATAAAAGTAAACAAGTAAAAAAGCGATGACATCACAACATTAAAAAAATCTTAATCTAAAGGCAGTGTCCAGGCTATCCTTAAGAAAATCTAAAAGCCTAGAAAGTAGAAGCAAGGAAAGGGCGTTATACTTCCTTTAACACAAACGGACATACACATGGATGTTGTAAATTTGAACAGACACAAGCTTTTGTTGAAAGGGCCCCTTACAGAGGATATTGCGAGGTAGATGTAGTCTGAACCGGGACCCACTGCCAGGCTTAGAACACCTGGGTAAGTTCAAGCATAGCAATGGAAAGTCTCAGCAAGTCCCTAGACTAGATGCCTTGTAGTTGTAAGTGGAATTAGCTCCCCAACCACCAACATCTGTTGTCAATAGGATCCAATAATTTTTACAAAAACAGCAGACTGACTGATAGGTGATCCCTCCTGCACAGAAATTAATTCTTTGGGAACAGAGAGCATTGCTACACACAAAGCAATCAAAATTTTGCCCAAAAGTCGCCAGGAGAGTAAACCCCCTTTTGTCCTATTGAGTGAAATGCTGCTTATCACCTTATCACCTTGGCAATGTGACTTTTGGCAACCCAGTCCTTTTGTAAGATACCCTTAGACTGCTTCTGCTGAGACAACTGGGCTCAGAGACCAAGTGATGTCTAGATTTTCATGGATTTAATGGAAGAGAAGTACTTAGGATATAATCTATCCAATTGGATCTATCCAATTCGGCGCCAAAAATAACAAATCCTCTCAGATCACAAAAGTAAAGCCTGAGATGTTGGATGCAGTTGCAGTGACATTAAGGAAGCCATTGGCTATGTAATCTGTTGCTTATCCAAGATGTTCTCCAAGGAGAATCAGATCTTCTAAGATGGTGCCAGACTATAAAGCTTAGAAGCATGTCAGACTACCTTTCCATACCACCAGCTGGTGTGTAAAGAGGTCTTAGTGATATCTTTGCAGCCAAAATAGAAATTGTTAGGAGAGTTTTAAAGGGCATTAATAGTGAATACAAGGGCCACTGAACCATGAAATATAAAGTAACGAAACAATGATTACATTTAACCTCTAAATCATGAAATGTAAAAAAATACAATCTTTGCTTATGTGAATGAGTAAAGTGCATTGTCTTCTTAATATTGCAGAAATAGTTCACAAATACTAGGTCTTCTTCTAGCTACAGGATCATGAACATATTTACTGATAGGGTTAAAAGACAAAGGACACCAGTACACAAAGACACAAATAACTTGTGTGGTCGAACTGGTGCCAAAATTATTATAATAATAAAAGAGAATAAATCTAAGGCAGGAGCCAAGTAAGACTTTAGGTGGCATGCAAAGTCTCCTCTAAGCGTCAATTGTACTCCAAATATTGGTCTCTAAAAAGTATTGTTACACTGCACATTTTAAATATTTTTAACTAAACTCAAAATGTAACTACAACAAAATATACTAGAAAAATGTAAAAGCGGAGGGGCATAGAAGCCAGCTGACCATTGAAGAATGTCTGTGATCTGGGCTTCCCAATTGGCTAGAGTCTCTCTCTTTTCTTCCAACAATCGAACTTCTTCTTCTAAACGCTTCTGAGACATGGACATCTTTTCAGATGCTGCATTTATCTAAATAAAGACGTTTTAATAGTACTTAGTCTTATGTTACAATAAAACAAGCTGAAGCAGGACAATATGTACAGAACATAAAAACAAATGTATCTGTAAACTCACCCTCTCCAGTTCCTCTTTAAGAATCTTGTTTTCATCCTTAAGCTGATTTTTCTCTCGTTCATTTGCCTTCTGGATTTCTTGAAGTTCCTCTTCTTGCTCTCGAGCACTAAATCAGTGAAAGATGATCATAGAAATACTGTCTGCAAACACATTATTAAAAGGTAATATTAAATAAATAAAGAAAACACACTTTCAGATTACCACCAAAAACCCAGCTTTTTGAAGCTTGTTTTTATTTTGTCTGTGAAAGTGTTCCTCCCTAGAGCTGTTCAGATTGCTCGCTGTGAAAAATGGTGGTAATGTGAACACCACCATTTTACTGAAATTCCTGAGTGTTTGGTGGTAATCTGAACGGAGTACAATGGAGAAAAAGATGCTAAAAAGAACACAAAAATAAAGGATGCACATCTTCAAGGTTAGAAAGATTAAAGATGTGATAAATTAAATATGCAAATAGAACATGACATTTAAAAAATGATAAGCTAACTACCTATCGTTTCTTGTTTTGCCAATGACCTCCTGCATTCCCTCCACCTCATGTTTCAGTGATATTAGTTCTTCCTCTTTCTCGCCAAGTTCTCTGCGAAGCAATTTGGTTTCATTGGCATGTTCTACCTCCCGGGATGCAAACTCTTCTCTCAGTTGGCAAAAGTCTGTTTCCAATTGCTGACTTCGCCTCTCAAGTTCCACTCTCAGCTGGATCATCTCTGAATTATGGAAGGAGCCACTGATGACAGGTGAAGCAACAGCCTGCTGTGCCTGTGGTTTAACAATTAAGGAATGTAATTTAGTAAGCAGAATAAACTGTACCACATAGCAGATAGCACAATCCAATAAGTGACTATAAACCTGAAAAATGTCACAAACACTACAGTTTACCTTCACAGTCACCAGGTCCTCCAATGTCTGAGTAGCCAGTGCCTCACTTCTCTCTAGCAATTTCTTTTGTCTCTCCACTTCAATGGTTAAATCTTCCACCATCGATTCAACCTACATAAAGAAAGAACAAAAAAAACATAATGGTGGCTTTATTTAATACAAAAGCAACTGTGATGCGTATTAAAATGATAACACATGCAGCAACAGAAATAAACACTGTTAATATAGGGCTAAACTTGAACATTTTAACCAATTATCCAACTGCAGACAGTAATTTTCTTTTATGTTAAGCAATCCATCTTATGAAGAACACGTATTTCTCACCTCCCGTCTGTTGGCCTCTGCTTTATGAAGGTCCTTTCTCAGTATTCTCACTTTCTCAGCTAATGCTTCTGCCTCATCCTCTTTATCTTTCAGTCTGCGAGACAGACGTCCATTTTGATTATTTAGACCTTCATATCTCTCTTGCAATCCACTGAGTTCCTCCTGCACTCTTTTCCGCTTGTCAACAGCCACCCGTAGTTCCTCCGCCTGACACTTTGACCGCTCCAACACTTCAGAGAGCTCCTAGAGAAACAATGAAAGGTTATATGGGTCAAAATAAACCCAAATACGCAAAATAAGAACCACACTTTCGCATAATGTATTCCAAGGTAAACATCTACTTCTTACCTTGACACATTGATCTTTCTCATTCCTGATTGTCCTGACCTGTTTCTCCAGGGATTGAATTTCTGCTCCAGATATTGTATCTTGCTCTGTGTTTTTTTCTATGCAAAAAAAAATCAGATATTGACCTAGCATCGTCAAAACAATCAGAGCAGATGTAAAAAGTCTAACAAAGTTATCTTGACCACTGCTATATCATTGCAAAGCTAAAGATTATCTGTAGACTATGATCTTAGAGGAAACATCTAAAGCAATGACAAATAAATAAAACCATGGCAACCAAAGGATTACCAGCACTTGATATTTCACACACACCTGCCAATTTTTTCTTTAGAACATCCATTTCTGTCTTCAGTTTCTGAATCTCTTTGTCTTTAGTAGCGATTTCAGCATATGGAATATTGGGTTTCTCTACAAACACAAAATCTAAATATTTTCCATGCACCTTTAAATGTATTAAACAGATACATGTGCACCACAATAGTAGTTTACCTTGAATGTATTCCTTTTCTTGCCCCAGTCTTGTCCCCATCCCGTTACTGACTCCACTCATCAGTGTACCTCTGTCTGATAAAGAACTAAAAATACACAAACCAAAAGAATGCATAACATGCAAAATATGGAAAAAACATTTTAAAGTTTTTGATAACTACTAGGGAACAGTTAGTGTGCCCAAACAGAGCTGCAGACACAGACATTGCTTGGCATGTTGTTGTATCTATTTACACTGTGCAGCGGTGGACAGGGTCATGACTGTGCCAGTGTCTACAAACACTATCTAAAAGATGCTTAGAGCACTGCTGATGTGAAAGTCCTATTATAGGGGACAAAGAGCAAATAACTTTATTATAGGGCATGGTCTATATGTATTTCTAAAATGAAATTTTTGAACCAGTGAACAATCAGTCTATGATCCACAAAAACCCTTATTCCATCTGTTTATGTTTAACTTATGCACCCTATAAAGTCTTTATATTTTCCCCATTATAGGATAGAGAGAGAGCTTTATAGTGGATCATGTTAAATGCCCTATAATAAAATGTTTTATACTTATTTGTGCTATATATAGAGACCAGTAAACTATATGAAGAGTCATAAATGCAACTATTAGAACAGATATTTCAGTACACATACCAGTTGGATGTAAATGTAAATCCCACAAAAGGAAGGAGATGAGCTGCAAAACCATTGTGATTATTTGGAGGTAAGGTTTCCTGGGTAGATAAAAAAAAAATGTAAAGAGAAAAATGTTATTATAAAAAATGTTATAATGTTATAATGTTTACAAAAATACATTTAATGGGATAGTTAAAAGTGGAGAAATCTGAAATATTAACAATCACAGATTTATGGATTTATATTTTAATTTTGAATCTGAAATCACAGCCTGCTAAGTCCTAAGCTGCAGAGCAATACCATTACTAACCGAATTTTTCAAAGTCTCATCATCCACATCAAAGTTGGAGGTGTCTGACGGGCTGTCCACCTCTGGGATATAGGGTGGAATCGCAGTATGTATGTTATCCCAATCTATTCCGCTAAAAAATTGATGTTTCTTGAAGTCACTGACACCTTCTCTTCCAAGACGCTTCTCTTGGCGGCAGATAAGGCGCTTAATGAGATCCTTTGCTTCATCCGAGACATCTGTAATATCAGATGGAAACTGCAGATGTTCCTGCACCAAAGAAGTTAAATTTTTGATTCAGATGGTCATTAGCCAAATGGTAACATGGTTCAAACATAATACAATGAGAAATGCAATTATACAACTCCTAGTTCACAAATGTCTTCATCTATAACTATTTATTACATCTAACAGTGTTCTCTTTACATTATTTTGTTTCCCTGACCTACAGATGTAATAACATTTTTCCACAGGTATGCATTTTTTCCCATACCTAAGTTACAATTGCATTGTCTCAATACATTGCTACAAGCCACTACATCCCTTACACAGATGCCACAGACATGTCCAAATCCCTACCTTAAGTTTTACAGGCACATTGCTATGTTAGAGGACTGTACAGAGAAGTAGTGTGCAGCCCGTCCCATACTGTACAATTTAGATACTTCCTCCTGCCCATTAAGCACAAATCTGTATGCTTGCCCACATACAGAAAAGGGTTTGCAAAGACATCCATACTGATGTCTTGGTTCTGTGCATGCAAGACATGCAACGGCTGTCATATCTGTACCACAACTGCTTTAGTTTTAACAACGCTCTTCCAAAATGCAAAAAACTACTATACGTATAACTGTAAATCAAGTCACTGTTCGATCTGCTCCAGCAGAGAAGGCAGAACATATTCATATCCATAAATCTATGGCGGTATGACAAATACAGAAGTTATAAAACCAGCACTAGCAATCTACATTCTGGAGTGGCAAAATAAAATGAAATAATAACTATAGATAACCTGGATAGGATGGCATATGATTTACCTCATGATTCATTATTTTCCCATAAGTCTCTACAAGGGACTCTGCGTAGAAGGGAGTTTCTCCAAAGAGAAGTTCGTACATGGAGACACCAAGAGACCACCAGTCACACTCTGTGCCATACTTTCCTTTTCCATCCTCCATGGCCTGTAGTATTTCTGGTGATATATAATCAGGGGTGCCAACAGCAACTGAAGACTCCACCTGTAAAACAAACACAGAAGGAATTATAGGAAAACATTTTTTTTTAAATGCAGGTCCTCTGGGTTACGGGGTAACATCATGGAAATCTAGCACTAGAAGTATGAGCTTTCCTTGACTAGATTCTCCAACATTTACGTTATGTAACAATCGCTGTGCTTTATTTTTTCTGCCAAGTTCAGGGATTCTTTGGTTTTCCTTTTACCAAATACGGTTGATACTTCAGTCAAAATTGTGCCTCCAGAAAAGAAGTAGAGAAGGAAGCAAAATATTCGACAAAGAGACACAATGTCCCTGATCTCATAACTTACAAATACAAAATAAGATGCAAAACATAAAATGGACAATAGAATATCGTAACAGTAATCTTGGGACAAAATTATCTTCACATTCTATTTAAAAAATTAGAAAATTAGTAGACTTGATTATTCACCATGCCATCTTGTCTCATCTTCAGACATGATCCAAAGTCAGCAAGCCGAATATGGCCTTTCATATCTATGAGGACATTATCAGGCTTTATATCTCTGTAAGGAGAGGGAAAACCGAAATCAAATGATATATACATCATGTAATGAAGCCAGAACTCTTCCAAAGACTTTGGTAGTCACCATCAATTTCTAACATGATTGAACACCACAAGATAGTCAGGAAAAGAGAACTAACATTAAAATTGTTTAGGAGATATATTTTAGGGATCACAAATAAACCAATAATTGTACAATATATCCGGATGCCAATGGAACGTTATCTTACCTATGTACATAGTTGAGTTGATGAATGGAATCTATTGCTAGCACCATTTCGGCCAAATAAAATCGGGCCATGTCCTCTGGTAGCCGATCCTCAAACTTGCTAAGCAATGTTAAAAGATCTCCGCCAACATAGTAATCCATCACTAGGTACTTAAAATAATATTACATTTTTTATCATTTCAGATTAATATCAAATAAAAACAAATACATCACAAAAAAAAACCCAAATAATTTTAACACCTTGTTTAAGCAGTCGATAAACCCTTAAAAAGACGAGAATCTGGAAGGAGACCATATATGAAATTGCAAGGTTCCCAGGCTTCGACTGTTGCGAGTTTGGTAAACACCTTAGAAGATTTATATGTCTTAATTATGTTCATATTATTACAACCCTCCTGTGTGTCACAATTCTAGTATATTATATCAAGTAGATCAGCACCATCTCTTACCAGGTAGTTGTCATCATGGAATGCATAATGCAAGCTTGGGATCCACTGGGTATCCCCCTTCACTAAAACGTCCCTTTCTTCACGAAAACACGCAGTCTGCAAAATATAGGTAGCAACAATAATTTTGCTTTATTTTCAATAAGAAATATATTTACTTTGTGCTGCATAAGCTTTTACAAAATGGTATGCAATTAAATTATTAGAGATTTAGGGGTATATTTACTAAGCAGGGAATTTGCTGGGGAATTGAAAAGTGGGGAAGTTGCCCATAGCAACCAATCAAATTCGAGCTTACATTCTCCAGTATGTAAAATTAAACTGAGAGCTCAAATTTGATTGGTTGCTATCGGCAACTTCCCCACTTTTAAATTCCCCAGCAAATTCCCTGCTTAGTAAATATACCCCTTAGTGTACAGATAAATATATCCTTGCACAACAACGGTGTGTGAATATATTAAAAGGTTTTGTTTCACATATAAACAAAGAGATACCCCCACAACCCAGGAAAGAATTATGTATGGAGACTCTGATATCTTAGAATTTACAAAGTAATGTGTATTTATGTAGTATAAAAGGTTAGAAAAAAAAAAAAAAGATGGACACTTGGGAAATTTGAGTAATTATAGCACTGAATTGAGACAATTTTGTTACCGGTATTCCTACAAACCCACATGATCTCCTCCCACACCCCAAAAACATACCAATAGGTTAATTGGCAGCTAAATACATTTTCTCTAGTGTAGATTGTAAGCAGGGCCCCTCTTCCCAATCAAATCATGCAAGCCTAGATCCAGTGTAGGTGGATGAGTGGATTACTAAACAGTATCTTGTTACTAGTAGGTTACGTTCTGACAATATTATATCCTAATATATTATGTCTTCTCTTTTTACATTGAAAACAGATTTCATTTGTTTTGATTTGGAATTACAAGACTTGGCAAGGTATATGAGAACTTAAACTTTTTTTTTTATAAAACTATGACTATGAAGACAAAATATTCGCGCACAGTGTTCTATACAGTATTTTTCCCCTACTCTACCTGTATTTACCTGTATTTATCCATTGCTATAGCAACAGGTAACAGAAAGTGTCAGTGTATATGTAAACTGTATCCTAGGACATTTCATTTCATTGTGCTTTTCACAAATTTTGTGACTTGTAAAAGTAGTTTATTATAATGTGTAGAGGACAATTTTCACCATTTGGAAAGTTTGATGTAAAACATAAAATTAGAAATGAAAAAAGCAAATCAATTGTCACTGCCGCCATGCCTTTATATTCACTGTGGGCTTGTATAAACTATGACATTTTCTGTAAAATAGATGGTAACACAAAATATATAAAACTAAAAACACAAGTCTTGAGTAATTCAAAAGGTGCAGGATGGGTTGAGATGCCTGTCCGTACTTGTCTGATCTCTGGAAGGCATCCCAGACATGTCAGTGAATAGAAACAGTGACATATCTTGGCATTCCTGTTTGACATAACCTGGGGGGAATAGAAGGTCAGCTCTGTATCTCTCACAAACCTTACTTGCCATTATTAGTGTTTGATGGACAAGAAGTGCAAAATTGGAGTTTATTAAACTCCAAAATCAGTGACTTATACTGGAATGTTGGTAAAGGTGAAAAAGCAGATGAACTTCATATTGTTTTAAAAATTTGCTAATAACAATTGTTGACAAAATATACCCATTGCCTCTCAATCATGTATTAGGATAAATAAAATATACCATATGGGCTCATGGTAATAACTAGATAACCTAACCTCCCAATAAGTTTGTATCTATTTATAAGGAGAAAATACAAACACACACTCTCTGTAATCAAGTTCAGTAACTGCTTCATCAATGAGCATTTTAAATAAAAAATATTTTCTCATTTAAAATAGTAATAGGGTGCTGAAGAAAATGTCTAATGTGATTGTTTCCTAGAATGTGTTATCCATATATTAAGAAAATGTCAAGTATTTGTTTCTGGTGTCAGAATTAATTTTAACTAGAGCAGCGGCTTGCCTCTAAAATCTGATTTACACTAAAAGTAACGTAAAGCCAGTGATTCATAAACAAGTTCGTAATCTATAGAAGAGTGTCTGTTCAGCAAACGCTGTATCCTCCCATTCACCATTTTACTTCAAAGGGTGTAATCATAGATGAATGCCTTTGGTGCCCTGTCATCAATTAAAAGAAAAATATACCTTACTTATGCTTGTCAAGATTGTTTTGAATTCTTTTTAATTGGTGTTACGCGCACTTTCTAAAAATAAAAGTTTTTGAATGTTATTTTTAATAGACAAGAACTCCTCAAAAAAGGGGCCAAAATCTCAAGCTCACCCACTGAATATAGAGGTGTATTTGTAGAATCCACTAACAACAAACCTTATTAACCCTTAAGATCTTTTTAAGGTTTTCTAAATACACTCAAAATTTTATTGTATTTGTATTTAATGATTTCATTTCTTTAAAAAAAACATTAAATAAAAATTAAGTAAAATAAAATCTAAATGTAAGGACATATGAAGTACTGTCTGCCCCAATGGTCCTGGTCACAGCAATCAAAGCTGATGTCGGCTTGTGCATTTCTATCATTTGTAGCCTTTATAAGCACAACTTCTCCAGTATGGGACAAATAACTTTCTTTACTAAATCTTCTTTACTATATCTCATGTGTTTTTATTTATCTTTAGAATTTTATTCATCTTGATGGAATATTTATAAACAAATATCCGAACTTCTTGTGATTCCAGAGTTAGAAATCACTGCTGGCTTATGCGTTTCTGTCATTTGTAGCCTCAATTCACCCATCTGCTTTTCCATTTACTCTCTGGAATGGAATTAATCACTTTTAAATTCTTTATTATGACTCAGGCATTTTTATGTATCTGAATTCAATGGAACGCATGCTGACACGCAGTGTTTCCTTATCGCAATAGTGGAGTACAGCAAGAGGGGACATGTGTTGACACGCATGGTTGGAACGAACGTTGTTGCTTACTATGTATGCACATTACCCCTATCTAGGACTGAGCTATTTGCTAGTCTGTTGGACTGTATCAATGTGGACAACATGGGCCTATGATCCTCTGACTAGATAAGTATATTGGATGCAGCAACCTGTGTCTATATTTTGTTGTTNATCTTATGTTGGAAATTGCTTGAAATATCATTAATGTTTTTGTGGCTGTTGATATTCAAACATTAAGAATGCGGTGATCCCCTAATGAGCCTAAGTATAGGCAGAAACACTGACATGTCCTGAATGTTGGGAGTATATGTTTTATGGGATATCAATGTCATTCCACATATTTTAGGGATAACATTATTTTGGATTAAGTAACTAAGGTTTCTCTTTTTTGTTGATTAATTAGACTTAGGGTCCTTTCTAGGGTGACCTAGTAATGTCAAGGTGAGGTGTATCCGGCACAGGGTCGGCCTTATCAGGGCGGTCACCCTGTTATTAGGTTAGGGACANAAACAGGGTAGAATTAAGGGTAAAATTAGGGTCNGCAATAGGTTCTATAGACCTCACTGGTATTCCCGCCCACTCCCTGTTGATTCTTTGAAACATACACGTGTGATGCAATATATTACTACTTTTTTTTTTTTTTTGAATAAAAGTTAAGTTTTATGCCAAGATAGTGGATGACAGAATTTTTAAATATAATTTGCTTTTGTCTTCCAGTGTAAGGTTACATCTTTAGAATTCAATTTAACTTGATGGATTAAACCATGTGTATTTTCTGTCATTTTGTCTTCCTTTTTAATGAGAAGTGGAGGTATCACATGGAACAGAAGGGTTTTATGTTATTTAAGTGGATGCTGGATATGCCATTATGGAAACAAGGAAACTATTTTATCTGGATATTCAGTTTAAACCTTGAATCCATTAAACAAGTTAAAGTTTCATTTACTAATCACTATTACCTTCCACGCACCAATATCTTTTTATCTTCACACTTTGCAGGTAGAGGACACTCCGCTTATGTGTGACTATGGCTGCACGTTTGACTGAAGTGCACATAATTATTATGCTTCCCTTTATNTGTATTTGTTGTCTAAACACAGTTGGAGGACTCATTTTCTTTAGTCTCTGCCAGCTTAATATGAAAATACAGGGTGTCACATAGCTACTAACTAGTTATATCAACCAGGCACTAGCCAAGAGACAAATGGTTCATGGTTACATTCCCTTTTTCAGGGATCCAAATACAAATACGCTCTGCAATTTATAGGCAGCTTTTCAATACCTTTAGGGAAACATATGGAAATGNAAATACTAAAGCTGGNCANACACTATAAGATAAATTGTTCCAATCAAAAGGTTTTTTCAAGAGTGGGTAAAACCATGTTGAATTGAAGGGGAGGTAAATTTAATTAATTGCAATCAGTATTACAGGTGAGAGATGATGTTTCC
>JABWIB010005503.1:10111-24976 GCA_016617825.1 Platyplectrum ornatum
TACACGCTGAAGCCGGCATGCCGGCTTCAGCGTGTTTAGATTGCTCTACAAGCCGCCGAAAATCCTTCTTTTTCGGCGGCTCTGGAAGCCGCCGATCGGTAGGCGCCGTTTTAAAAAGGCATCGTTCAGATTGCCTTGAAACGGCNCCATTTCCACTCAAGGNGTNGTTTTCGCTGAAAACGACGCCTTTTTAAGGCAATCTGAACGGGGTATAAATGTAAATATAAATATAAAAAATAAAATAAAAATAATATATAAATGAAACAAAATAAACTAAATGAGTAAAAGAAACTTTCCTGTATTACACCTTTCAGGTTGCATATACACATTTGTTTGCATGTGTAATCCTTTGCATACTACTTAACTAGAGTTGCTACTGCTGGAATAATGGATAGGGTACACATTTTTTTTGTAGCTTCTGTCCACTAGGATACACAGGAATAGGCAATCATCTGAACACTATGTGTTGTGAACTACAAACACTACAAGTCCCATGATGCTTTGGCAGGTATTTGACATTACTAAGGGCTTAGAGCATGCTGGTATTTGTAGTGCCCGGGGGCTGAAGGTTGCATTGCAGCCCTGTGTTGTGCTGTCTGATATTGTATTTCATGCTTTGTCCATATATCAATATTAGATATGTTGATTGTTAGCTTGCAGTGAGTTTTATTGGTTCATTATCACCTGATGGGGATACATGCAGACAGTGCATCTCACATTATATTTACTAACATAGAATGCAGCAACACACTAAGATAATTACTGAAATGTCATCTATTTTTGTTTCTACTTCCCTGGAAAAACCAAAAGTTGGCAGCATGACTGCAATATTATAATAATAATAATAATAATAATAATAATAATATAATATAGTAATAATAAGTGCAATATCATAATAATCATAATAAAATAAAATAAATGGAATTTTCTATTGTTATACTGCTACACAAATTAACTGAACTAATCACACAGAAGAGGTAACTGAGGTTAATTTAACATTGCAACAAGCTAATGGAAATGTGACACAAATGTGTCCTAATTAACCCCTGATTTTCCAAGGTCAGGAAACACATTAATAATGTATAGATGGGATAACAGGCTGTCCAAGTCTGGGACTATGTTGTTTATATCGCTAACCCTCCAGCAGTCTCCCCTGCACACCGTGTGGTTAACTGTGTAAGCAGTTTAAATAATGACTACTTCCACCAGGTCCAATTATAAGTAAATGAGGTGTGTGACAGGCTGTCATATCTACATAAATTATCCGGCATCAGCCAAAAATGTAATGCGTTAAATTGGGGCAGTCGGACTGTTGAAATGATAATTTGTAACACATCTGTTAGAGTGCAAATACCATAGATCATCAAATCCAAATGTATAAGCAGAGAGCAGAGATTTCATTGTGTTCGCTGCTTTTTATACTTTTTTATGTTCTTTCTGTTCTCTCTTGTCATAAGGGAAACCGGTCTAACAGCAAACACCAGAACATGGGTGGCTAAAAATCCTATAAAATAACATACATGGGATAATCATAAACCGTTATTATTGTTTCATTCATTATAATATATTACTCACAAGAAGTTTGCCTAACAGTTTGTGAGTTTGTGTGTTAGTGTGTAACCTGAGCCAAAAAAGGGTGTGTCCTGTGAATAGCTCCACCCATGGGTGTTTCTAGCTCGGCTTGTTCGTAAATAATTTCAATATTTATTGCAAAAGTTGTAAACATTAGCTAAATTGGCTTCTTTATCTTTATAGTAATATGGCACAATTTATCAATTCTATCTTCGTAACAAAATGTTTTATTGAACAGAATCAGCGTCAGGGAGATTGCTCAACATTTCACAGAGTCTCCCTGATATTCAGGGAGAGTTGGCAACCATAATATATATATATATATATGTGTGTGTATGTTTTTAGTAAAGACACTGTAAAGCACCTCTGGCACCATACATAATTAGTAAATAATCAGTAGAGGTAGGACAAGTTCTCAGATGCTAAATTTACTAAGCAGGGAGATTGAAAAGTGGGGAAGTTGCCCATAGCAACCAATTAGATTCAAGCTCTCAGTTTCATTTTACATACTGGAGAACGTGAACTTGAACTCACAAGCAACCATATGTAAAACATTCAGACTACCACAAAGTGCGCGTTTAATTTTTAAATTTGCAAGCTCATGTGCCTTTAAGTGAAAACTAGGTTGGTTGCTATTGGTGACACTTTTTTTTTTTTTAGAAATTGACTTTTTAGTTTTCTTTATATTTGGCACTAAAATGTGTTGTGTAGGTGAATGGCTGAAATTCTCAATGAAATTTATTTTGACTAATGGGAAGCATGGAGACCATAGACCAGCTTTCCACTATTATTTTCAATTACCCGTCAAGAACCAATAAATGATAATGTTACAGTTTTATATGTGCAAATTCAGTTGTATAAGTTGTTGCCTTTATTTTATGTCAGCTCAAGAGGAACGAGTGGAAAAGTGAGGCATAAGCGGCAAGCGCTGCAGGACATGGCACGCCCATTAAAACAATGGTTGTACAAGCACCGTGACAATCCATACCCAACCAAGACAGAGAAAATCCTCCTAGCACTCGGGTCACAGATGACGCTGGTACAGGTAAATATGGCATGACTGGTACCTGGTGGTATACTGGTAGTGGTCACAGGGAGCAGACTGTGACGGGCCCCAAAGCTTCAGGGAACCCCGTTACTAGTGTTATCACTATTGAGGAGGGTCCAAAAAAATCTGGGTGTACCGGGGCCCCAAGATTTCTGTTGCTGGCCCTGAGTGGTCACCTAGTGGAGTATTATTGTACTTAATAGCACATTAACAGTGGAAGAAGCTCAATAGTAGTCTTCTTGGTTCGATTTGACCATATAAAGTAGCTACTGGACATCTCAGTGTTCTAGATCAGGGGCAGGAAAAGTGCGGCTCGCCAGGTGTTGTCAAACTACACGTCCCAGCATGCTTTAACAGCATGGACATAATTGATACCTGGCAAAGCATGCTGGGATGTGTTGTTTGACCAAACCTGGAGAGCCGCACTTTGCCTACCCCTGTTCTAGATAGAGTAGTGTCAATATTCAACTAAAAGGTTCTTATGTCTAGAATTAGTAACAGGCAGTGCGTGAAATCATTGCACATCGCCATTTAGAAGACAAATCCGACAAATCTACTACTCAGCGGGGTTGCCTGTGGTTTAATGGCTGGTGGTGTGTGGATGTCCCAAAACATAGTGGTTTGTACATTTACAAGCCATCATACATGCTGGTGCTTGAAGTACTACAAGTGCCACCAGGGCCATGTCTGGAATCAATGTGCAAGCATCGCCCATGTAAATAAGAACGCTGCACTCCACCGTCACGCACACATGCGTAAACACATACAAATCCATATCCACATAAGCCATTAATGTAAAAGTAAGATTTTAAATAGAAGTCAGTATTATACTCACCAGCCTGTAAATCACGACCCGGCCTAGCAGTGTCATCTGACACCAGCCTACCTGACAGCTAATCCAGCCGGTTTGTATTTCCTAATTTGGTTTTGGGTAAATTGTTGGAAATAGCAACAAAAAAAAAACCCTGTTAGTACATACACCCCTTGGACTTTTAACTCCTGGTTCCCAGATAGAGCATCTTCATTCTAGATGACATATAGTTATAGAAGAAGAAGGAGGTGTTTTATGTAATGTGACTATGAGCGTCCAGCTAAGAGACAGACATCATGTAAATATTTAGCAATAGATAAAATCTACTGGCAAAGACATAGACGCAGGTGATACAGACATTATGGGAAGGGGCTCCTGAAAAGTAAATGTAACAGACCTTCATAGAGTGAATTAGAGTGGCTTTCTGCCATTATATACTCGCCTTTTTTTTTTCTTCCTAAAACAAAAACCATTTTCCCCTAAAATATTCCCATATGTGTTTTACAAAAGCATTGCTATGTCAAAGAAGAGTGCTGTGTGCTGGGTAAGACACTGGAGGACAAGCAGGAGGCTACACCCAACATTTGGGAAAAATCAGTTTTGACTTCAGGGTTTTTTTGTAGTTTTTATTTTATTTTTTTTTGCTTTAGATGTAGACAAGATGTAATGAGCAGCTTCTGAACACGGGGATAGAAAGTCCTGGCATTAGGTGCACACACATATGTTTACGTGTGCTCCGTGTAATGTCTAACACTCAGGGAGGTTTGGAAGGTCACCCATGCGTTCCCCCTGTCCAACATTGTGCTTTACAGGACCACAGGGCTTCAAAGTCATGATGGTAATAATAATGTATACATTTGCACTCCTTGTGGAAACTTAATTAATATTGTTGTGTTTTTTATTAAACCAGAACTTGGTGAAAATGTTTGAAAGAGTCTTAGACTGCTGCCTTTCTATAGAGGCAAAATGTACACAAGTGGCATACCTAAATGGGTTGTTATTATTATTATTATTACTTTTTAATTACTTATTAATTAATTACTTATTAATTAATAACAATGGTTACAATGGGGAATGGGTGGGGAAGAGGGCCCTGCCCGCAAGCTTACATTCTCAAGGAGATACTGAATTTGATAAATAGGGGCAATTACACAAACACTATAGACAATTTAGTTGACTGCCATTTAACCTACCGGTATATTTTTGGGGTGTGGGATGAAACCAAAGTACACAAAGGAAACCCACGCAGACATGCAGATAAGTATCTGGAAATCAAACGTAAAGCCTTAGTGATATGAGGCATCAGTGCTATACGTGCTGTGGTAGCCCACTCCAATGCTACCTCTGAGCCATCCGTGCTATGGGGCATTGGGTGGGGCATGGGGCTTATTTGTCCATTTTTTTCCTAAATGTTGGGAGGTATGGGCACGCTGCAGAGAGAGGTGGACTGGAGGCAGCCAGGGGAAAGATCGAAGCTGTCAGCATATTATTTATAGACGACGCTCGCTCAGTACTCAGAGCCTCTGCCATCTATAGGGGGGTGTTGTTGCGCTGTTGTACACAGCCAACATATCACATTCTAGCTATACAGAATGGCAAATGTAACACTGTCATGGTAGTTTTAGTAAAATCTAGTGTGTTATACGGTGACCATGACCAGCAGTAGAAGACTTTGATGGATGGGCTATATAATTAGGCCTTTCCCATGGTATGTGTGCCGCTAATTAATAAAGTAAATGTCCTTTGTAGTTATAGCTGTTCCCCAAGACCTGCGCTCATATCCTAGGTTAAGTGCAGGGTGTCCCTGGGTGTAGTAAGATGTAGAATTCAGACCTCACTGTTTGAAGCAATCGCGTCGCAGTGGAAAATGAGAGATGGTTTTATGGATTATGTGTATAGTATTACCTAACAGCGTTTCCTTGCAAGATGCTTATAATTCACATTGCTGGCAAAACAGTTTATATTTTTTTCAATACATGTAGACATATTAAATCCCAGTGTTGTCACATAACCAATTCCAAACACATGACCTTTCCAGAAGATTGTTTTGCAACACATGATATATGATGGAAAACAGCAGGAAATAACAAGTTTTAATAGCTACACTCACAAAATACAGGTATACCTTACATTGCAATGACTGGGTAATAACAATTGTATGCACTCACATTGTGCATACAATTTAACTAATTTAAATATGCACTTAAGTGCCCCAATTACTAAAATAAATCCTGCTGTCGATAATTAACGTAGTCAGGCTCGCATCTCCTCGCATCCAGTCTGGCTACTTCAACAGCAGGATTTACAGCAGACATCGTAGGTCCTCTTAGTCAGCCAGGCCATGTGCGCAGTTACTCTGTTCTAGGAATTATATTTATAATTTAGCGGAGTGTCCTGTGCTTATTTTTTTTTATTTATTTTTGAACATTTTTATTTATTTTTTACACCACTGTATTTTTTTTTGGGGGGGGGGGCACTGAACTATTCTAGTGGTCTCCCTATATGCACCCCTTTTCTAGCAGTCTCCCTATATGAACCCCCTTTTCCTCCAGTGGGGAGATCACTGGAAAATGTCCTGGACCGCCCTTATAAAAATGGAATTAAATTAAAGTATTGGTGTAGATTGTTAATGACACCCTATAGATAACAATATGATGGCCCCCATCATGTGATACATTTGGTTATTTGGTTACCATGATAGGATATCTTAATAAATTTGAATAACTTGGATTTTATGTGATTTTCACTGGAAAATAAGCTGTAGTAAAAATAAAAAAAAATAGTAAAAGGAATGCTTAATATTGTGTTTTATACTGTTTTCGTGCTTAACATCTTTTATACAGCTTTTCACAATTTGGTGCCCTGCTGGTTTATACAGCTAATAATATTAGATTTTAGATTGATTTCATCTGTATATATTCTGCTAAGAGAAATGCAAAAAATACAGGATTTGCTTGCTTTTTATTCATTCATCTCAATTTACACCCTAATAACATATAGGGGGGTTAATTACTGGACCCAATTCATGTCTGCCCCTTCCCTTTAGAATATCAGCTCTTCTTAGTTTTAAAGAATGTTCTTGGTGCACATTGCCATAGTACAAAGGCTCATAAAATACAAGGAAAGGTAGTAAATACAGAATGCCATACATGAGATAAAATAACCGAGCATCAGGAAATAAACAGGGTCAAGGGGGTTCCTAAAGTCTCCTGGAGACAGGGAGCGAAGGACGCTGTTGGCATAATGTTGGGCCTGTATATTCTCCATTGGGTGTGCACACATTAATGGGAATTCTGTAATGCGGTAGATAGAAACGGAAGAGATGGCGGGAAAGACACAGGGGGTCATAAAGAGAGAAGCAGGGCGTTTATGGGGCCATATGGAATTATTTTTTGGGGCGGTCTGTGGCCATGTTAATATTAATATGACTTCTGTGCCCCCATATTGGAACTTTATCGTAAGGTAACATCTGTAGGTGAGAATATTGCTATAATGTTTGTGACTCTTCAGATTTTCATACCCCCACTTTTAAATCCCAATTTTGTCCACCAATATGGAGACTTAAAACAATGAACCCAATCAGATTTCAGCTTTTTGGAAATGAGGTAAATGAAACTTAATATTTGATTGGTTGTTAAGAGAAACAGTGGACGTATAAATAAATCTATGGTTGCCAGTTACAGGTGCTCGGCCCTCCTGTTTTCTGCATTATTATCTCATTTCCCTCACCCCCAATTTCCTGCAAAAGAATATCCTGTGTCTTGTAATTACATCATTAAAATGAAGAAAATAAGAATCTTGTTTCACTTTTTAAAACCCTGGATTATGCTAATTACTTTTTAAGACTTGCTGCTGTAATATATACAGAAGCATAAATGACTGGTAATAAACTTGTTTCCTATTAAATAATCATTGTTAAGCCCAAAGAGAAATTAATTTATAGTCTTGTGTATCACAGTGTTCTTTTCCATAATTGTCTTGCTTGCAAAGTTACGTGCAATTCTCCAGTGAAGCAGGCAAGGGAGGTGCATCGCTGGACCTGCGCTAGTTCTGCCCCTGTTTCTCTCTCGCTTTCGTGGCTTATCTGCATTGTGTAAAATAGTCTGAGTGCCTACATTTGCCCATGTGGTTTATTTACAGTATAGTTTGCTTGATAACCTTTTGCCTATTTGGATGTTCACAAACCTAAGTGATGGTCTTTAGAATTTGTGATCTTTAGGATTTGCTTAACTCAGAGTTCTTAAGTTAATTCCCCTCCCTATGGGGACCCCATACAGAGGGAAATCCGTAGCCAGGACCCTACCTTAAATCTTCCGCACCAATTTTGCTTAAATGCAAGACGGTTCAGGAAACTGGATTAACGTAAAAGCAATTTACAATTTACATCCCTCCACCACCCCACCACCCCCGCACGTACCTAGCGTACAACACTCACCACCCCTCCACTAACGACATCAATTGAGTAGGTTACACAATTTACTTAGGGCCCACAAAATGTAGTGCGCACTCCATTTTTGTTGCCAATTTCCGAACCCAGACTGCAGAAAATGATGCGTCTTACACAGTCTTGATCCGGCCCTAGGATATGTGCATGGAATAGCAGCTTATAAACCCCAGATTGTAACTCCTTTACATCCATCCATCTGTGATGAGGTTAGGGTGCCTTGTGCATGGTGGAAAGAAGAGGTATTTAAATAATACAGTATGACCTGGAGTTCTGCACCTCCCTCATTTTAAGTAAGGGAAAATTAAGGTACAATAATTCTGCTGGAGGTTCAGATTGCTGCAACCGATGGGCTGGAAGTGGGGGTGTATACAGGGGTTTGCCATACCGGCACTTCTCCCACTAATTGAAAAACTCCATTGACTTCTATTATGTTCAGTGTTTCCATATCACCACTTCTAAATGTCCATACCACTACTTCTAAAAGTCCATACCACTACTTCTAAAAGTCCATACCCCTACTTCTAAATGTCCTCTTCGACCACTGGTTTGGATAGCTGAACTTGGATAGCTTAACACAAGGTGCTGCTTTCTATATCCGCTCCAATGTCTATACTATTCCCACTATGCTCTGCTACCAAATAGCTTTTCTGCTTTGTTTTTTTTGTAAACCGTGTTGGGATACAGTGATTATATAGTAGTATGGTATGTAGTAGTAAGTATGGATGCTCATAGGTAATGCCGTCCTTGGGGGTAGAAATCCGACATGGTCTTTGTGAAAGAGAGTGGGGGGAAGGGGTTGTGGTTTGTTGACATTTATGCAAAGAACATGATGTGTTAAGATGATTTTTCTAATTAGAACATTTTGTATTTCAAATGTGGATCAGATGGAATTTACATTGCAGGTCTCTTAAATACAAAATACAAACACATGTTTATGTGAAAATATGGCTGGGAGGAGTAGTGTGAAGCAATACATTTTCTTTTACAACAATTAATTAAATGTGACAAAACTCTTATTATTAGTGGAACACACTGGAGCTATTACTGCAACGTGTGTTTGGGAAAAAGCCACACTAACAATGGGAAGTTCAAGAGCCACCCAAGGGCAAATGTAAGGGAAGTCGTTCACCTTCACAGTTACCTTCACGTCAGGGGAGAAAGTCAATTATCATGGGCCCTGATGCCCTTGTACATTAAATAGAGGCATTGTGGATGTCTTGGAGATTAGAGTCATCTGTAAAACCAGACCCAAACCTGCGAATTAAGATGCTGGATGTGTCATTCCCCTTTTGTCACTGTAGGTCACAATACATTTCAATCAGATCGCACAAATGCCAACACACAGGGGCGGATTGGAAATACAAAGTAGCCCTGGAAATAAATCTGTGGGAGGCTTCATGTGGGCTGGATCAACTATAGGCAGGGCTAAATAAGCACAGTACAGAATCAAGACCCTTAATAATATATATTAATAATAATAATATATATATATATATATATGTATACAATATATTTTGTAGGTGGGTTATGTCTAGCTGATTATGTAAGAGTGAAAATGCAATACAACCAGTGCTTTAAGTGGACCGCAATACATCGGTATGATATACCGTCACCATACCGTTTATAATTTTCCCCCCTCTGGACTAGAGGAGGACATTTATCACAAAATCATGGGTCTGGCGAAACATACAAGCGGCTGTACCTTAGTAGCATACACCTACTTAAAAATACCCAATTCGAGCCCTGAATACAGTAGCATACTAATGACCACCCCCTAATCAGAGAGTGTAGTAGTATTAACACAATGGCCTATATTTACTAAGCTGTGGGAATTGGAAAGTGGAGATGTTGCCCAGATTCTAGCTTACATTATCTAATATTTAACAGGAAAGGAAGAGCTAGAATCTGATTGCCATGAGCTACATCGTCTTTTTCCCATTCCCGCAGTTTATAGTAAATATAGACCAACAATTTTTATGTGTATGGAGCTTTCCTGTTTGTTACCTGTGTTATTATAATGTTTTTATTGCTTGCTTACTGGAGCTAAATAGGGGTACTTGCTTTCCATAGTTCTACTCCTATGTCACGCCATTACTGTATATAACCGTCACTTCAGCAGGTTAAATATGAGGTTGTGCAGAATGTGAATCCTGTAATATGACACAGATCTTAGCTGGTTATTACTACTAAGTGATGTTTTCAAGATACAATTTACCAAAGCTGTACATAATGTGACCAGTATGGTGTAAAATTCCAACACTAGACACAGATGGAACCAGTGGAATGTATGGAATCAATATTCTTGAGCAATGCTGAGTAATTTAGTTTTCCTCTTGAGCTCGTAATTGTTGGGAATCTGGATACAATTTAAAGGGTCTATCTGCAAAGTTTGCTTCTGTGTTCTTTGTATTTATGATGACTTATTAGGTGCACATGTTAGTATGAAATAACCTCTTAGGATTCATTAGTATAAAACATATTACACCTTTATCACTTTGCCCTTTAGTACAGATGTTTCAAGGAATTTCAAACCACAAAGATGTAATTTGCTTAACATAGATGTATGTGTATTTTATACATCGTTACATTATCCCTCTATTAAGTTACAAGACATCAAGAGAGGTTGTGTTTAAGTCTCCTATGTTACGATTTCCAGACATTTGGGTCCCAATCCTCTGACCGTTAATACTGTACATATATACGACTATATAGTAGGCTATTAAAAAACACAGCATACAAATAAAAGTAAGGTCTTGTTTAAGGAACTTTTATTTTAAATGGACTGTAGTTCGAGCATCACAATCTATACATACCACTATATCTCTGACCAACTGTGGCCATCTAGCAACCAGTGATACAATCATCTCCTTCACCTTGTCTTTAGACATTCTTATTTTAATTATGTAATATAGTCCAAAATCCCAGAACATGTCATTAGTAAATATATTACCCAAGCAATAGAGATGTGATACATTATAACATTCTAAAATAGCGCCATAGTGTTGGATTTACCCTGAAACCATGCTAATATGCTTTCACACCATGCTGTCAGTAACTCTGAGACGTTGCAGTTCCAACAGTAACAGCTAGATGGCGCAGAAGATAACCATTGTCAATGGCAGGATAACCTGTGTGCTGTTATGAATTAGTGCAGCCTTTTGACTCATTTCCCGAAATCTACATGTGGTGGAGCCATCCATGGATACTGCAGTATCACCCAATGACAATGACAGCTAATACCTCCATTACGTCCTGCCCAGTCACCATGAATACCACCAGAGAGATGGCTTCTAGTATGACCATTGAT
Source organism: Platyplectrum ornatum (assembly GCA_016617825.1). Taxonomy (NCBI): domain Eukaryota; kingdom Metazoa; phylum Chordata; class Amphibia; order Anura; family Limnodynastidae; genus Platyplectrum; species Platyplectrum ornatum. The sequence continues at coordinate 21,297 of JABWIB010005503.1, forward strand.
ACTAGTACCTCTGCATTACACCATTCACTATTAAATGATACGATAATAATAAGGATTTCCGACTCCTGTATTTGTTCTTCATTTTACGGTTTTGCAGTCCTGAATAACCTCCCCATTTGTTTTTAGGTCTCAAACTGGTTTGCAAATGCAAGACGTCGACTCAAAAACACTGTGAGACAACCAGATCTGAGCTGGGCTTTGCGGATAAAGCTGTACAATAAATATGTGCAAGGAAACGCAGAGCGGCTGAGTGTCAGCAGTGAGGACTCCTGTTCGGAAGGTTTGTTTATTTACTCTCGCGTTGACTATGTCCTGCAGCCAGTATACCAAAAGTATTTAAACCCAGGAATTCCTGTAGAATGATCATTTTCAGTGCTAACTTAATATAAAATTAAATAATTGTCATATTATGTAATGATACTATGATGAAATCATTTCTATATCATGTCTTTTATTACTTTTTGGACTTGTAGCTGTGTAATATGTTCTGTGGCCAAATGCCGTAAAACTAGAATATAAAGAAAATACGTACACCACCTAAGGCACCCAGGGTTAAGACGCCAAAAAGACAAACTAAGAGCATATATGTTAAATGTTAATAAGGAAATTCTACAGTGTATGAGAGCTTGAATCTAATTGGTCGCTATGGGCATCATCCCCACTTTTCAATCTCCCTGCTTAGTAAATTTACTAAACTGCAGGATTGGGAAAGTGGGGGTGTTGCCCATAGCAACCAATCCAATTAAAGCTCTTTGTTTCATTTTACATACTGGAGAATGTGAGCTTAAAATTGATTGGTTGCTGTGGGCAACAGCCTCAATTTTTTTTCAATCCCGCAGTATATTTAGGCCCAAGACTTATATAAGGAGATTGAAACCTTATCAGTTTTCATTTTTCATTAATTCTAAAATAATAGATTTATTTATAAAAGATTTAGGGTGTGAACATAAAGGTCTGGTACGGATGTCNATTTTGAGGGGTCAGTACTAAATAAGTGTGGCCCTCCCACCATTAATAGTTTCAATTTACCACCTAATGCTGCCTTAAGTATTGCACCTATAGTGGGGTCACCCCATGCACTAATATAAATATATACATACATCCTAACATCTCTATATTACTTATTCAGATGGCGAAAATGACCCCAGGAGTCACGTTAATGAGGAAGGATACGACAAATCCATCCACCACACTGTGATTAATAACCAGAGCTCCGTCATCAAGTCAGGGATAAGAGCAGAAGCCAGTGCCAATGAAGACTATGTGTCCCCTCCGAAATACAAGAGCAGTTTATTGCACCGTTATCTCAATGACTCCTTACGACACGTCATGGCCACTAATGCCGTTATGAGGGAAAAGACCAGGCAGAGGAACCACTCAGGGTCATTTAGCTCCAATGAGTTTGAAGAAGAGCTTGTGTCCCCTTCATCATCGGAAACCGAGGGCAATTTCGTCTACCGCACAGGTGAGCGTGTTTCCTTGTAGTCCCCAACAGTGTCATGCCCATCCCACCACCATGTAAAATGTGTTGACGTCTCTGGATGTTATCCATAAGAGCAAATCACATTCCAGCTTATTTTCCAAGATGTACATGATAGGTAGAATTTTATTGGCAACTACTTTTATTGCACACAACCCACCCCATACCTCTTCATGTTTAGTTAGTTGAATATTCTTGGAAAATCCATGTAAGTTAATGAGTTTGCGTGGTAGAAGCAGGCACTGTCTGGAATACAACAGGAGCCTTGGGAGCCGTACATGTTGGACATGTAACATAGGCTGTATGATTTACGGATCCGCTCATAGTATGCCATCAATCTGACAATGCTGGGGATCATGCCAGCCAGGAGTGAATCATTAAAACTTTATAGCTGCTGTTTCTGAGCTTGCACATAATACGGCCTAGGTGTGGTTCCTAAAGCACAAAATGTGTCCAGTATTAAGTTCTAGTATTAATAAATCCACCTGGGGCTTATTACGAAGGTCTGCAGTCTGGACAGTGAGCTCACAGGAATGATGTACAATAAGCGAGAAACACGTTTGATTTGTAAACTGTTCTGCATTAGTGCAAGTCCTAATATTCTAAGATTATTATCACCCAGCGGAAACTGACACCTTTCGCCTCTTCCCGGCCTTGCAAACACAGTTTTACGACCTGTTGAAACCGGGTTTAATCACATAGAGCACCAGTAACTAATGTGGTGTTAGAAGTAAACTGTAAGAAAAAGGCGACACATTTGACACATTATTTATTAATGTGTAAAATTGTTATAAGCGCCGGTGTTTCTGGAAAGTGGAATCTCTGCCATCGCTTCTATATTATTTTTTGCTTACACTTATTGGTTCTCCATTTGTAAGACACAATTTGATAAAACAGCACAGAAGGTGACTGTCTACCCAAAACAATGACAGCAAGACCTGCGAGGCGTAGAAGAACCCGGTGCTGTGTACACAAAGACACAGTTCTTGCCAAGTACAACTAACGTAGTTACCTATACATTATAATCACAAGAAAGGTAATGAAGCATTTAGCAGGGTTACTTGTGCATATGGAGCAGGGTTTAGTGCTATAAATGGTGCATCATGTTTGAGAATGCTGCATCTGTTATTGCATAGTTCATGGTTGCAGACTCTCCTGGAAATTCCGCGAGACTCACAAATTTTGGGTATCTCCCGGGAATTGGGCCGAGGCAGTGATATAATTGGTCATATGCGTGAGCTGAGAGGCTTCCACTCGCCTGCACAGAATTTTGTACCTACCAGGATGTCACTGTGCTCACAGCTCCACAGACGGTGACATCGGAAGTCGGGATCAGGTCGATTATTCTAGGTACTCTGAATGCCTTGCCAAACAAGTGTCTTAAAACTGGACGTGTACGTACTCTGCATAAACGCTCCCTCCTGGTCACATTGGGGGACATTTGTAGGTGAATACATACATATACATACATATAATACATATATATATAATACATAATACAGGAAAAATCGCTGCATAACATAATGTCGCTCAGAGGAGCCTCTGTACACTATTACTTATATGCCATAACCTGTGGCCTTGTTTTAAAATACATATTGCTGTACTTACTGCATGAAAATAGATATGTAACCAGTCTTATTAGACATCCCTATTACTGTTATATTGATAGGCCATCATCGCTGCCATATACTTTACAATAACTTCTGGGCTGTGTCCCATCTTTATTTACTCTCGTTTCTTCCTTTTCTGTCGCTGGAAATAGCTGTAGTGCCTCGCTTGTAGGAGTTAGTAGGACACAGTGATTGGGATATTATTTGGTGATGAAATAACTTATGGCAATAGAAAGTGAAATGTTTGGTAAGGACCTTACTTGGAATGAAGGGAAGTCAATGCATTCCTGTGGAATGATGCTGCTTCTCGCACGGCTGTAAATGGCGTCATTCTGCTTTCATTGCATAATGTGTGCAGTCTACTTTACGAAATATATCTGTAATATTACAGAATATTGCACGTCCTGTCATTTCCTTATTGACTTATTGAACTTTGTTTTGTGTCATTTTTCCAAAATTTATCCCGCTTAGTGAATTTAGGTCTTTATGTATTAGTATTAGTAATAGTGCGACTGGGGGAGCGAGACAGGGGTCTATACATATTATTAATAGTGCGACTGGGGGAGCGAGACAGGAGCCTATACATATTA
>JABWIB010005504.1:20249-31308 GCA_016617825.1 Platyplectrum ornatum
TTTTTTTAGTCTGAAGTTCTGAAATTTCCAGGCCATTTCCAACCCTCTTGCCAGCAAGTCTTACACTACAAAATGGTAAGGTAAGTGTAAGACTCGAAAGGTAAACCATTCATCTTCCTCAACCCAATGAGGGAAATAAAACAGAATTCTACATCGGACATGTCTGTCAAAAGACCAACCAACCTAGTCCCATGCATTTTACCACCAACAAATGGACTTTATTATAAAGACATAATATGTAAATATATTACTATCAGTATTGTTGAGAGCATCATTATATGCCCAAAATTCCAGAAATTCACTAAGGGACAAATAATTGCAACATGAAAACAGAAAGCATGAATTNAATTGTAATATTCCTTTGACTTTTGGCTATATATTACAACATAAGATGGCANGGTCACAGTAGACTCCCGTTGGACCAGTCTAGGGTGGCTGCAGAACAAAAACAATATTTAGCACATTGAGAACTGGTCGGACGACTACACTGCATATAGGATTCTTTGTGTTGACAGTGAAACCGCATCCTCTGCCCATGCATTGAGTGACCACCATGTTGTGAGAGATGAGAGGACGGAGGTGACTCATCCCGTCCTATTCGAAGATCTGCTGACTCCCTTGGTCTGCAACATGGTATTTTGTATGGTATTGCTTAAGACAGTGTTCCCCAAACTCAGTCCTGGAGAAACCTAGCAGTGCATGTGTCTTTGGATCCAAACTTTCGATCTCACTCCAGCTTTTCATGTGCGTCCTAGGAAGGTCACTTCCCTCTCCCGCATGGCCTTCACTTCTACCTTTACCTGGAGAATATGGACTTTTAGGGGAATTTTTGAGGATTGAATCTGGACAACACTGGTTCAAATANAACCAATTACTGATTTTGGGGGGCAGAACACATATTGACTTCACTTCAGTTCCAAACATATATCAGCACAGATTCACACAATGTAAGATAACATCTATACACTATTATTTTCAAGCCAATTTTTTACAAGGTCAAAATTGTTATCCATCCATCGTATGTTCTCTTCCATGGTTTCTTTTGCCTGTTGCACACTCCGNAGCTGAGAACCGTTTTCCTTCAACAGATCAAAAAATTCTGTCACCTGAAAAGCAAGAACAAGTAAAATCTGAGGACAAATGTTACATAGCAGGACGACAACCAGCAAAATATATATCCTTTCATTCCACACAAAACGTCATATGGGCTCTAATTAGTTTTATGGCTGATAAATGGTGCACGCATTTCATTTCATATTGCTGTATCCTGTGCTTCCCATATCATGACACTGACCCAATAACATTAAGCCTCACATTATATTATACTACACCATGAAATGTGTCTTGGTGACAATCTTAAAGAAGCCGAGACCAGAAAATGTGATGATTTGGGTTGTACCTCTTCCAGCCATTCCTTTGTAGAAAACAGTTTTGTTACTCCAACAACCATATGTCCAAGTGTNGTTGAACCCAGATCAAACCTAGAATGACACCATACAGTACATTAACCCTGTGAATGGNGTATTGGTGGCCTAAGTATAACACATGTGTATTACTAATATAGTGGCATACTTTTGGACGAGGCGATCCCAGTTATTCTTTAGAAATTCCCAGGCCAGAATATGACCAACTTGGTTCCTGCTCACAGAGATGACAATATGTGGAAGTTCTTGAGTCTTTACAAGATCTCCTTTCAAACTTTCTTCCATCAGCCTGAAAACCAAAAAATATATACAGCCTTTTACAAAATCTCGATCTATTAAATTATACTATATTACTTAATAACTAAGCTGAAAATAAAGAGAAACNATTACCATTTTAGTTTGGCTTTATCCTGAGTAATTGTCAAAGCGTATTCAATCAGATGCATTTCTCCAGTCGGGGCGGTCTTATATTTCTCAAACAAATAATCCCATCCTTCAGAGGTCTGAACCCCTACAGAATAGACAGCCATAACCACATCACGTGGCAAACTAAAGAGAAACACAGCAGACACAAATTAATGTAAATACAAACAACAACAAAGGCATTAGTAGAATACAATGCTGTAATATGATAAGACGATTCCATGTAGTCACGTAATGTTAATGGTGCNGAGAATGAACTGGATCCAGATTTAAGAAATGTGGAGGTTTTTAAGCTTTTGTACAATCCAGGGTTTGAAGTGCATATTTATAAGTAGGGGTATGGAGGAGGAAACAACATTGATCACAAAATCGTGGGTTCAGAGGGATGGGGCTTATATAAGGGGCTGCCGTTATACCATATACTGGTGTATACTAGCACACTGAGCACTGGTGCAATTCAAATCTTATGAAACATTCCTGTGAGTCCCTGAACCAGTGACGTTATAGGTATAAAGACAAGTGAAATAGGCATAGGCAAACGCAGGGGGGGGGTTTCTGGTTGCCCTGAAACCCCCCTTAATGTTGCTGTATTATATATTAGTATTAGGAGCTGGCACACACTAATCTATCCTATAATATATGGTGCTCTATATAAAGTGCATATTAAGTATAAAGGGGGTAAGGGTATATCACATATTGTAATATATGCAGAGTGTATTAATGGTTTGGAGATTATATAAAAATTTGGAAACCCCTCAAAATCCTGCGTTTGCCCCTGAATAGGAGGGGCCATGAGATGGTATATTCATTCCAATCACACTGTTTAAGATGGTACCACACCAGACGTCTCTACTGCTGTCAGTCTACATCTCTGTACTGGTTGTAAGAGGTGTGAATACTTTGTAAACAAGNGAAGTTGTCCTGTTTTCTGTATCGGCACATGTGTATATATAAGAACTAAACTGTCCTGACCTCAAGGTGCCATTGGACTCCTGCCATTTCTTCCAATAAGTCTCAGCTTTTTCCACACACGGCTGGTATTTCCGGAAACACGCAAATAGAAGCAAAGAACTGCGGAGCATCCGCTCAGACACCGTGCCCTCATCTGTCCACGACTGCGCATCAACCAGATTGCGTAAAAGGTTTAAAATATAGGCCTAAAGGAACAAACGATTGCAGAATTCAGTGCATGATAAAATCAGTTTATTCAGTGCACATACTGTGACCCCTGGGGTTACCTTCATTTGTTCCTCAATCTGCTTCATGTCTCTCTTCTCCATTAGTTTATAGATGGGAATCAGCTCATCCATTCCTTGGAACACTGGCATGATCTTATCCTCCTTGTTCAAGTAAGTGGTTAAACCGAGAGCTTTGTCAATTGGTAGACGTCCAATACTGGGGAGGGGGAACAAATGTTTCTGTACTTATACAGTATACACTGTGATGGACTCAATCAATGTTTGCAAAGGGTTAACAATATATTGATGAACAGAATATTTAGTATATAATGATCATGTTCTAGGCAGAAAATGTGATATCCTCCTTACCTCACAAGTTGGAAGGCATTGTTAATGAGACTTGCCCGATCATTACTGCTTATAACTGTATGATTCTCTTGTAAGAGTTTTATAAAAGCATCCCAGCCATCACCTTCATAATGTACAATGTAGTAGCCATTCATTCCTACATTGAACTTGATCCACTCCACCTCTTCTTCCAAGACCAGCACATCTATAAATCACATATACATTATAATAAGGGAACATTGTTTACTGTGCTGCAAACATAGGTTGCAATCTAGAAATGACTATTTCATCCTAAACAAGGATTAAAATATATATATATATATCCATTAGGTTTCCACTTTGGACGTTATTTTGGGATGTGGTATATTTGTAAGGCAGCATTTGTAAGCGCTGGGGTCCCTTACATCCTATTGCTTTCTAATGAAAGGATAGTAAAAGGATGTAATAAGTCAACTTAACATGTAGGGGAATCNGCACTCCCAATAGTAACAATGTATAATCAGTTGTATAGAATTGATACCCTGCTTATTTTATATTATTAAGGATATGCATTTTATCCAGGGTGGTGCTATCCCAGAATCTCCATTTTAAACAAAGTGGTTTCTTTATTGTGATGCACTCATTAAATATTTAGTTAATATAAGTTAATATAAAACATAATTTTTAATAAACACGAAAATGTTAATTGTAACTATCGAGGGTAAGCGACATATGTTAAAAATAATAGAAAGAATATGCGAAATAAGATGATAAGGTGAATAAAATGTACATACAACTAAAAATACATTCAATGCCAAATGGTGGCTTATACCTCTGTTAGGGTAATACCCCCAATACTGTTTCAATTCACAGGGGTTATATTAACTCAACTACACTACCACCCTTGTGTTGATANGTAGAGCAGGCAATGAATAAAGATGGAAATAATAAATATATTGGGAGGAGGTTCCCTGGTGCTAAACGCCAACGCGCGTATATTTCATGTTAATAAAGAAAACAAACCTTTTTTCGTTTTCAGCAAAAACCTTTGAATGGTGTTTGATTTACTGGTGATGTATGTTAAGGGAACATGCCACACATACCTAAATAATAAAACACAAGATTAGAAAATATTACCCCAATATAAGTAATGAGCTATTAATGAGCTAGTGTGTCNAACTGCTGATTTGTGCTGTGTGTGGACCCTNATCTTAGTTATATGCCTGGCTTTCNTGGTNNACACATCATCATAACAGATTTATTAAATTGCAGGAATGGAAGAGAGGAGATGTTGCCCATAGCAACCAATCAGATTATAGCTCTCACTTATCTATCTCACTTGCAACTTCATTTCATTGTAAAAAAAACATGGTTCACACAGAACCTATGAGCACCTTGAAACTCTTGATATGTCTATAAGATGTAATATACTGTATGACCTGTCTATTACACAAATCCAAATCTTCCTGCAAGGTTTGGGCATCTTGTGTATCCTTATTTGGAAGTGCCCTCCCTGTGTTTTCTTGGAAACTGGAGATTTCTCTTTCTCTTTCCCATCCTCCCTCTTTCTTTCTTTTTCTTCCATCTTTTGTCTTTCTTTCTATCTGCCTCCACTTTGCTCTTTCTGTTGTACTGTTCATGTTGTAAGATTTTCTGCATGTCTGTCTCACGTCATGTCTGTTTACAAATGTGTTTTATATTTGATGCACCTGGAAAATCTACATAAACGTATTATGTATTGTTATCTAATGTTATCTAAGTGTATATCTCATACCCAGCCGATTCAGCGTCTCTAGCTCCTTTCTGGTAGTGTTCTTGATTTATGTAGACATATTTTCCTTTCAATTCTATTGTAACCAAGGGGAAACCTTTCTGTAGAGTCCACGTGTTCATCATAGACTTCACGTCAATGATACTGCCTTCAGTCCAGTGCTGTAACAGAACAATCACATTGTTGTTTTACTTATCACCCATCATATAGGCCAGTTTTTATATGATTCCTGTTGTCTGGAGTTTTTACTACTTACTAGTTAATTACATTTCTTTTAACATTCCACTTATATTTTCATCCCATGAGATTGAACCAGATTCAGAATTTAGGCACTCTTGACTTACTCACAACTTACTCAAGAGTGGGTAAAACCATGTTGAATTGCAGGGGAGGTAAAATGAATGTTAGTGTTTGCATGCAGGGAGAATACTTTATTGTTGCATGTTGCAGATACTGACCAGTGTTACTGTTACACTGTTATTANACTTGTGCTGGAAACATCATCTCTCACCTGTAATACTGATTGCAATTACTTCAATTTATGTCCCTTGCAATTCAACATGGTTTTGCCCACTCTTGAGTAAGTTGTGAGTAAGTCATTAGTGGTCTGAATGTGGTCCATTGAGCGTAACAAGTTATGCAAGCAGGAAAAGTGTGTGTGTGACGGGTGACTGCTGCTCTGTGATCCTGTATGTTTACATGATATGAATGATGACAGTGCAGCCGCATGCTATAATGACAATGTACATAGTGATGGCTCACAAGTCACAATGGTCACAATGGTGAGCAAATCACGGCTTTATGTGACAAGACTTTCTAAGAACAAACACATACATAAGGGAAAACGCCGTTACTTGGGGTTTGCTCTGTAACAGAAGAAATAATCATTTGTTTTATTGAGTGTAAGCATGTGAATTACTATAATGAGAACGTGATTGACTTACAGATCTTGAATGACTTTTCCCACAGAATCCATTTATTTCCTTATCACCTCTGGAGGTCTCTTCTGAAGGACACGTCTAGTTATAAATGAGGAGGAAGAGATTACTGAATCGTCCCATTAACTTTCATTATGTGTTACTTGTGAAGAGTAAGTGTGCTCACGTCAGTCATACTGTTCCACAGGTCTTCATTCTTTGCATTGCGATAACTGAAGCGCTGTAAGTAGCGTATAATGCCATCCTCAAACATCTTCGAGCCCATGTAATCTTGCAGCATGTTTAGAATGCAAGCGCCCTGCAAATAAGCGAATCTTTCATAATAATACAAAACACATAATAACAGGAAGGACCCTCAATGTTTATCCTTCTCTGGCACACACATGCATGTGATATAAAGAGCTTATATACTCTGCCTCCTACTCCTGTCATCATGTACCTTGCTCTGGAGATATTGTATTGTTGGGACATACCCTTCCTTCTACTCTGGGGCTGTGGGTAGATTTTGATGGCATTTTTTAAGCATAGAGGAAAGGTGGCCACAAATGCTGTTAATAATCCCAAATGTAAGCTGCCATAGGTGAATAAGCTTTTGGATTTGATGATACTCAATTATTTTTATGATGATTTCTTTGGGTCCTATAAATTAGTAGCTGTGAAACACGTTCAAACAGTAACATTAGGTTTGAGGAAAGATGAACAAAGCTAAATCAAAAGNATAATCTGATTAGACCGAGTGAGTCTGAAATAATAGCAGGGAAGAGCTATCAGAAGATATGTTAATGTTGGCACTGGTAGCATACTGTATGTGACCGGTGTATACATGGCAAACTGCACATACAATTTTCTCCATGGTTTGATTTTCATTAATCTTCACCATATAAATCTTACTAATACATTAGGTAAGCAGGAAGATCCAGAGTACATGTAAATCTGCATGTAGCATTATTCCAATATATACAGCATTTTTGGAGTGGAGTGTACATAGGGTACATAGAGTGTACATAGTCATACTGTCACTTCTCACACTGATTTACCGGAAAAGCTCTAAATCACCATTCACTTCATCCACTGGGCAAAACAATAATGATAAACTAGATATCTATGGATGTATAAGGCAGAGAGACACAGCCATGGTCTGAACTGTAATACACAGAATGAATGGTAGATTTGTTATAGGAAGGATCACCTTTTCATAGGAGACCTCGTCAAACATCTCATGTATCTGCTCAGTGTTCTCCACTGGTGTGGACACAGCATGGGAAGAATTCAGTGAGTCCACCTCCATGGCACTAAAACATCTGTCCAGAAATCTGTCCTCCTGCAGAGAAACATGTGAGATACACGATTACAGGGGACTCCTGTATACACATCGTCCAATTCTGTGTGACTGGATCACATATAATCATTAGATAATCTATCCCACCACACGTCCCCATCATACCATTCAGTTTCTATTACCATAATATTGTGGAAGGGATTAATGAAATCACATATACAGCAGAGTACTACATAATACACACAATAATAGTTTCTTATAGAAACAGAATGTTANTTGAGCCTTCATGTACATTTATACATCTTTATCAGAAAAAGTTTTATTATTATTATTATTATTATAAACACCAGACTTACAACTTGCAGCTCTGGATAAGTGATACTGACAGCAACATATTCCATGAATTTGGCAAATCCCTCATTCAGCCATAGATCATTCCACCATTCCATGGTAACCAGATTCCCAAACCACTAGTTAGGAAAAAAAAACACATTTATAATTAGTATGAATGTTTANAACTCTCTCATCAGATTCAGGCCAAATCATGACTTTTCATACTTATATGAAATATATAATATATTAAAATTATACACGAATTTATTATTATAATTTACAGTATAATTTATAGTCATGCGTACACTATATGACATGTTAGTAAAGGTGACTGTGGCCTGAACTTGATGTACTAAAAAATGTTTCGGTACCTAATTTACAATCACATTTTCTCCATGCACTCCCCCACCACAGATGGGAAATTGTCCACTTACGTGTTTTACACCCTACCCCAATTCCTACACATACATTGCAGTGTATGAAAGCGTCATACAGAGAAGATCTGTGTGGAAAGTCGCAGCCCAGACCCAAATCCATACATTGTAGGCACAGATTGTAGGCCATGTATGCAACTTTGGGTTCACAGAAAATCTGTACAGAATTCCTGGTGCTGCACATGCACACACCAAAGAAATGGTCAGGGCTTATTAGATCAGGATCAGACCTTGTGCCTTGCTGGTATTATAATTATACATTTTTCTATTATATAGGCAGTGTTTAGAGTACGTAGCCCTGNATTATGTTCGTATAGAATTTCCTAACACTCCATGAGTATACATGAATCACATAACACTAGACACTTTGCCACCATCTAGCGGTGGAAGTTGGCACTGCCCAGTGTTTTATAGGAACTGCAGTATAATGTGCAGCATAAAGACATTATTAAGCATTGCAACGTGCTTCATTAGGAGGCAGAAATGTGTTACAGTATTAAAGGAAAACTAAAAATGAGGAGCTGGACAGGCTTCAAATAGAGGACCGGACCAGGCTTACTATAAGAGACCAGTACAGATCAGGGAGGAGAGGTCTGCAAATAGTTCTATGAAGCCTGGTGTCACGAAACCAGGGACNGTGCAGAAATGTTAGGGTAGGGGTGATCTATCATTACTCTATATAAGTGAGGAGTGAGGCCTCTCCTCTCTGGCACAGTAGTTACCCAGCATTAGATCTCCAGCCGCAATGGCAGCAGAGGTCTGGTACCAGACAAGAGGCACTAAACCTCTAAAGATGTAAACAGATAAGATTTACAGTATTATCATGCAGATGAATGTTTATATTCCCTGTCATATACATACTGGAGCAGGGCTTGAGGTAGGGGGTATACAGGGGCACTTCTCCCACTGATGTAATTGAAATACTACAAATCTCCATTGACTTCCATTATATTCAGTTTTTTCATACCGTCACTTCTGAATGTCCACTTCAACCACTGTACTGGAGTCACTGGCATAACAGTAAGGATGCAGTTACAAAGACGTGAGCAATCCCATCATAGTACCTAGGTAACTCTTCATAAAGTAATGTTACTGTGATCAATGCACTTGTAACAATGGTGTCTACTCCACCAAGGACCCAAACATTCAGTGTAATAGTATGTATACAGAACACCAGGCTGTACAATAATTCCAGTTAATGCACTGAGGTCTACGCACCTGGTGAGCCAGCTCATGAGCAATCACCATTGTAATCCAGAGTTTATTGGAGGCTGTGGATGTTATAGGATCATACAGTAATGAGGACTCCCTGTAAGTTGTTAGTCCCCAGTTTTCCATCGCACCTGACTGAAAGTCCGGAATTGCTGCAAGATCTAAAAAAACAATATTATATCATCAAGCAGCATAACATAACCAGAAACTGCCTATACATCAGTCACCTATACATTACCTTGCTTTGGCAGGGGGTAAGGAATATGGAAATATTCCTCATAAAAGTCCAATAGCTTTACTGCTGCATGTAAGGCATATGTAGCTTGGTCTATTTTCTCAGGAACTGTGTATATAGATATCTAGAAATAAAGGGGGGAATTCAANTAACAGTGTAGACATATAGTGATAATAATATTGTTCTATGAAAATATATTAATGTAAAAAGCTGTATTGGAGATTAACATTTACTGTCTTGTGTGTGATATACCTGAAGTGAATGGAAAATATACACTAAACACCTGTGTCATATAAACTCATTCACCTTATCAAAGAAATAATTAAAAATAAAAGACTCAAGGGAGGAGTTCACATAACAATGTAGACATACAACTGGCACAAACGCAATGATTCCCCCTTGTTGAGGGTGCAAGGAAGATGTGCTCCGGGCTGAATGTTAAATAAATTCTACTCCCATGAGTTTATAAACACATAATCAATTATGAGAAACAAGAAACAGTGATGACAATATTACATCTATAGTCTGTACAACAGACATAAAATTATTACATTCTGAGATAAAAGACAATTAAATCTGTGAATATATATGATAAAATATAAAATTATAGCAAATCATCAATTTATTGTATTTCTATACAGTATTTCACCTGCTAACATACACATACATAATGTTACTTGCAATCATTTAATGAAGGTAATTAGTGATTGGATGATAACTATCTCTACGCCTCTGCACATTATTGCACAGTAAATATATCTCTAGGAATTCTGTCTCCATCTTTAGTGAATAGCAGCATATGTAATGCAACTGCACCCTTGCTGAATCCTTATTATACCTTAACTCCATGATCAGTCACTTGACTGATTGATTTGAAGTCTGAAACAATAAATGCCACAAGGTAGGTGCTCATCTTCACGCTGACATCAAAGTGGTCTTCTAGGAGGCCGCCATCCACATACAGGGTCTTCACCTGGACAGAGATAGGATATGAGGTATGCAAGGAGATACATAGGGGAGTATAACATGTGAATATAGGAATAATATGCACAAGGCATGGATTGTTGCAGGGTTTTTAAAGGGAAAAAGGAGATTCTAATGACTTGTACATGTGGAGTATGATAGGAGTATGAAGTGGCCACACAATATGGTAGCACTAGTGGCTGTGGTGCTCCCAGTATAGCATAGCTGTTCTATCTTATTATTAATGTTAGGAACACCAAACGCACCACACAACAGAACTAACAGGAAACAGGTTTATTAAATAATAAACATAAACAAAGAACAACAGCAGAACTACAGATACCAGAATACCAGGACTGGAGACAGCACAGCAGGAACACATGCACAGAAAACAGAGAACAACAGCAGAACTACAGATACCTGAATACCAGAAGTGGAGACAACACGGCAGGAACACACGCACAGAAAACAGAGAACAACAGCAGAACTACAGATACCAGAATACCAGGACTGGAGACAGCACAGCAGGAACACATGCACAG
>JABWIB010005507.1:15692-29573 GCA_016617825.1 Platyplectrum ornatum
AATGTCAGTGTTTGCATGCAGGGAGAATACTTTATTGTTGCATGTTGCACACAGATACTGACCAGCGTTACTGTTACACTGTTATTACACTTGGGCTGGAATCCTCATCTCTCAACTCTAATACTGATTGCAACTAATGACATTTACCTCCCCTGCAATTCAACATGGTTTTACCCACTCTGGAAAAATCTTTCAATTGGAGCAATTTATCTTATAGTGTATGGCCAGCTTATGACTTTTTTGGATTTTTCTTGACTGGTTCCATTCATTTCTTTTTTTTTTTCACGTTTTATATCATTCAGAAATCTGACTATAAGCGCACTATAAGGTTATTATCATCAAGTTTTTTTTAATCTATCAATACTACTATATGGGATTAGTGAGTGCTGGGTCCCCCCAATAGGTAGTATAAAAGGTCTGTTTCCACTACAAACAATGTAATGGATTTCTGTAGAATCTTTATTGAATATGCATTTGTCATATATAAACATAAACACCTTAAGATTTTCACACAAAAAATATATTTTCCTTGTCATCAGATTAGTATTATGTACAGTTTCCGTTTTGTATAATCCAATCTGTTATATACACTATAAAGACACTTCCACTGGATAGCATTTTGTAGTGAGGTGCACATATTTCTACGTGGTAAGAATATTAATAAGATCCAGATGCCCAGCATCCGATACATGGACATTACCTTAAGAGTTCCTAAACATAAATTGGGGACTATGTAGAAATCAGAATCGCACTGGACTACAGTATTAACATGCCTTTCCCCTCCCAGAGACTTCCTGAAAAGTTCTGCCCCACAATACAGAATTCTAATCCAAATCCATCCTGGAAAAGCACAGAGATTAGGAAACACCCCCTGGAAGGAAGCCCTTATCCAGTTCTATGTGTTTCTTGTAGAGATTACTGAAAATACACAAACATGGTTCTTATTTCCTTTGGCTTCACAGTGAGTGTAAAATGTTCTATATTCTTCATGGATCTCTGGTCATCTAGAAATAACAAAAACATTTTCATCAGCAATTAATTCAAGTTACAAAGAAAGACCCTGACACATAGATTAGAAGAAAGGACGTTTCCCAACCAGCAGAGGAAAGGGCTCTTTACGGTAAGGGCAGAGGAAAGGGCTCTTTACGGTA
Source organism: Platyplectrum ornatum (assembly GCA_016617825.1). Lineage (NCBI taxonomy): Eukaryota > Metazoa > Chordata > Amphibia > Anura > Limnodynastidae > Platyplectrum > Platyplectrum ornatum. Next base: position 16,844 of record JABWIB010005507.1, read on the forward strand.
AGGGCAGAGGAAAGGGTTCTTTACGGTAAGGGCAGAGGAAAGGGCTCTTTACTGTGAGGGCAGAGGAAAGAATTCTTTACAGTAAGGGCAGAGGAAAGGGCTCTTTAGAGTAAGGGCAGTGGAAAGGGTGATTTACAGTAAGGGCAGAGGAAAGGGTTATTTACAGTAAGGGCAGGGAAGATGTGGAACTTATTGCCAGAGAAGGTTGTGATGACAGATTAAATAGATGTATTTAAGAAGGGGTTAGACCATTTTTAGGAAAAGTGTATCCAGGGTTACAAATGGTAAGTAGACAATTTCCAGTGTCAGAAGGGAGCTCATATATTTATTCTGGATCATCTTCAATTATAAAATTAGGATAGCAGGAGATCCAAAATAAGTTGAACCTGATGGACTGATGTCTTTTTTCAACCATAACTATGTTACATAATGAGGCGTCCATGTTTCACACATTATACGGCAGTATCTACAGCACTTTAGCAGGCTGATTAGTGTCAAACCACATAGAAACCACAATTACTAAGTTACCCCGATTTTTTTTCTTAGAATAGTTGTATTCATTTACGGTTACATTCACAAACATATGAATGTGACAGAGTAACACAGGACAGGTTATCAAATAGAAAACCAGTTGCATTGCAGTAATAATATGAAAACTGCTCAACCCAGAATTTTAGATTAATATTTAGTATAAGAACAATGCCTAAATTTACCAAGCAAAGAGATGACAGGGAGATTGAAAAGTGGGGGACATTGCTCATAGCAACCAATCACATACAAGCTCTTAGTTTCATTTTACATACTGGAGAATGTGGGCTTGAATCTGATTGGTTGCTATGGGCAACATCCCCACTTTTCAATCTAACTGCTTAGTAAATTTAGGCCCAGGAGAGTGAAAAAGAAAGAGAGGGGAACATTAAAGCAAGAGGACACGTCATCCTGATTTATTCAACTGAAAGTCTAGTGAGTATCTGATGCTATTAATGGCCAGCAAGTGATATAACCTGCAAACACTCTTGACAGCCATGGGCTTGAGTAACCTAATTCCTATAGGGCCTAAGTACAATACTGTAAAACTGTCAGCTCTAATCCACATGTCTAAAAAAGATAAATAAAACTAAAATAAAAGTATGGAAATAATCTAGTATGTGGGGCTCTCACCTAAAGCATTGACAGCTTAGACTGGTAGAATAGTCTGGCTTGCAGAAATCCACGTGGGCTCCCCTCTTAGATATAACTAACCCTTACAGCAAGCACAAAGGCTCCTTTCTCAGCTGGCGGGCAGTGTGTGGGGTAATCTTGTAACAAATGTATGTCATTGAACCAACAGTGTAACTACAAGTCTGCAAAGTGTCAAAAACCACAATACCACGAGTCTGAACCTTTATATACTTAAACATTATAAACTCCCCAAAGAGAAAGCACCTAGTGATGTTTTCTCATCATTCATGATATAGGTGACAGAGACAGTGGACTAGATCCAGAATTTACATATTATTGTAGTAAAGGAACAAACAGATATGGGAAAAACAATAGCGCTATGCAGTAAGGCTACCAATGCAAGATAGGAGTATCCAACAACTCCTAATGAGAAACAAAAAGCATCATAAGCCTCAGCTAAACAAAACACATATAAAGCACATCTAGAGAATAAACAATAATAATAGCAAATAGCTGAAGAATTTTGTAACTGTGGCAAATATATTAGTCCTAATAATTAAAACAATATATAGTATATGCTTCAACCCACCTATGTTCTTGTGTTGTGTGGTCTTCCATTTCCATCGTTCCATAGTGCTCAAGTCCCAGGTTCCAGTAAGAGACCGCTCATTCACCGACATCACTGTCCCTAAGCCTTTCAAAAGAGACTGACACAACGATAAATCCAGCAATGCATTATAAGTATACCCCAAATCAGTGCAGAAATCACATGTAAAAACACTAAACTAGCTTTAAAAAACTATGAGAGTGACAAAAAGGATTTTGTAAATGGTTGCATTCATTGCTTGTTTTTTTTTTTCTTATAAAGATATATTTCAGAAAAAATCCTGTGTTTATTTTATACTTTGTATACAGTATGTGGTCATTTTAGGATGTGTAGAAGGATAGGAAACATTTATCTTACAAATTAAAATAGTTTGTTGTTTAGTATTATTTTACAGTACTGAAAGCATATGGTGTAAATAGAATGGTGCTAATTCTTCCCTTCTAGTACTGTAACCTTAACCTCCATTGCTCACAGCCTAACACCAAACTTCTTCGCACAGCTTAACCACAACCCTCCCCAGAACGTTAACCTTCCCCCCAGCCTAACCTTAAACCTCCCCGCAGCCCAACCCTAACCCTCCATTCTCCGCAGCCTAACCCTCCCTGTAGCCTAACCCTAACCTACCCCACAACCTAACCTAAACCTTCCCCAAAAGATAACACTAACTCTAATCCCACAGCCTAACCCCCCATTCCCACAGCCTAACCCTTCATTCAGCCAAACCCTCCCTACAGCCTAACCCACCCCACTGAAATGCAGGAATGTACTTTTAGGTGTAAGCCTTTACACAAAATAGATGTAGATGAAAGATGTATGTTATACAGAGTGGTTTATGAATGTAAGTGTGTAATTAATCATAATGTAACAGTCATGTAGCATGCATTATAATGTGTAACACATATTAGCTTGTATATGAAGAGAGCTAGCGCTATGTTCCCCACTCATACACATGGAAACAGGCAACGCGATAGAAGCTTCTGTATTCTTGGTGCTCTTTAAACTGTAATGTTATGTTCCACAACCAGACCTCAATGTGGTAGTGATAGATCTTCAATAATATATTGTGAACTTTTAGAACAGATATTCCTAAGTGACCCCAGAACCCTTAGCCAGTAATGGCAATTGTCCTTGTGGCTGGGCATCTGTGCAATAAAGTATAAAGAACTACATAGGAATCCATCATCTTCACAGAAATACCTTGATATTAATGGTGGCTGGTTTGGACATGACTGGATCTTCATCAGCCTCATAGAGGTGCTGGATCCTCAGCAGCACACGTTGGAAATTCACCTTGCCACCCTGGCCTTTACCTGAGAATAATCAAATATAAATGACCTTACTTATAGGGGGATATATAAATAGAACTTAGCCCATCTGCAGAATCAGCCAATGCATCTAGTTTCAGGATGAAAATGCAGTCATGATATGAAGCAAATCTTAACGTGTATAGAGATTACAGAGGAAGTTACTAAGTGCAGCTACGATGATAACATCACAGTCCGTGTAATCTAATGTTAGATGAGCAGATGGCATAAAGATATAAAAGTCTCAATTTTGATGTTAGCCATGTACATATGAATCAGCATGATCCCCCGGACATTGCTAAAACCGTTATATACAAAGGTACAATAATCAAGAAATAAACACGGCTTTATCCAAGCAGGCATCAGGAAAGACTCTTGTATGGTGTCTCTGTAATATAACTTTCATACCTTTCCTTACACTGTTCATATGTTCTGTGTGGTTTGAAGAATACTTCCATCCTGGGACACTTAGAATCTGAAGATGAATGTTGGGAGGTAAAGTAATGGGCACGTCACTAACACTTTTATTTATGGCTTTTCCACGTCCTAAAAGAAAGATTTTTCACAGGATTCTTGTGTTGGAGAAATAGAAATAACATTTATACAATCACGTTAAATGAATAAGTGCCTGTAGACGTAGCAGGGTACCTGTTACCGGACTAAACATCACCAATGGTCTATGTTCTAGAGAGAGACCCAATTTCTGGTACAAAGAACTGGTGACCTCTTTGGAGCCCATTATGAGCCAGGTAGTTGGCCTGACCACGGACGTATCATTTAACGTAAGATTGTAATTCAGGTCCCAGTCCATGTTGTTCCATAACCTTCTATGGAGCATAATCTAAGAAGTAAAGAGATTACAATTAATAACACTAATGCTACTGTCAATAAGCAGTGACTACCTTTGTATCTTAGAGCCATCATTTCATATCTATAAAGTTGTATATAATGTATCCAATGTCTCTTCCTCCAGTATTATATTTAGTTTTTTCCATTGTTTTGGGGTTGTTTTAGATTTTAGTAGTTCCCTTATTATGGCTTTTTGCAGGACAGTGAAACTAGAAAATGGATAATCTACTGGGAGATGGTGTATGTGGACAGGGCACAGGCGATAATGCAAGAATAATGCAAGATAATGCAAGACAGTGCAAGAATAAGAGCCTAACATGAGCAGATGACCACATAGACATTTGGCTGTTACAAACAATACCTCTATTTGACCGTTGTCCAGACTAGACACTCCATGTGACCGTTCAGCCATGATGATAAGCCGTGTCTTGTCATCTTCTATATAAGATGTGCGAACCATCGGGTAATAATTCTACGAAGAAAGGTTAAGATATCATACCTGGTGTTAACCACATACATATCGTGGTTATCACAGAGCACTGTGAGGAAAGCCTTAACACCTTACACACAACAGTTCTTTAAAGCTACATCTAAAAGTTTCTATATCTACTGCTAAATAGAAAGGAATAAATATACTGTACGAAGGAAAATTAGGTTTCAGTGGAGACCAGGGCCTAAATCTACTAAGCAGGGAGATTGAAAAGTGGGGATATTGCCCATAGCAACCAATCAGATACAAGCTCCCATTCTCCAGTATGTAAAATAAAACGGAGAGCTTGAATCTGATTGGTTGCTATTGACAACATCCCCACTTTTCAATCTCCCTGCTTAGTAGATTTAGGCCCAGGGCTTAACTTACTAAAAATAAAGTGTAAGCATATACGACCAAACCTACCCTAGCTATAGTGTTGTCATGATAGGCCTTAAACACTCTCTTTTGCATTTGGAATCCATTGTTATCAGTGTACATTGTTTTGCCAGTTTGAAGATTGGTTTGTGTTCTGATTACTGCTTCCCGATTCAGGTCCAAAGGCCCAACACTATACTGCTGCTCTATGCGTCGGCAAAGTAGTGTCTTGTCGTAACCTTCAGGGACGTGGTAGAGTCTGGAGAACAGTGCGTAGAGGTAGTTCTGCTCATGAGCATCTCTGAAAGGAGATAATGAAAGCAGCTTGTATAATAACGCGTGCGATACTGCAATATGAATCTCACTACCCGTCCCAACCAACAGTCATGCACACAATCACACAGTCACAACTATGTTTGGTCAGTGGTAGGAAATTAAAGGATTTATGGAGTTCCCTGGGCTATTTAATAGATAATAAAAGCAGTTGAGGGTAATTGCAGGATATGTACATATACATGGAGAATACACTGATGAACAATATGTTGGTATTAACAGAAGTAGCAATTACAGCATTTCCCCAATAATAAGACACTGTCTTATTCTTCTTGTTGGTCAAAAAAAAAACACCATAGGGCTTATTTTCAGGGTAGGGCTTATTTTCAGGGTGGGCCTTACCGGGGTGGAAACACAGTAAAGACCACACAATTAAAGTAAATGTAAAATACTATGGATCATGCAAAATACTATGGACCGGATCATGCTCTCCATGAGCTGTGCGGTGTGTGGGAGAAGGGTGTGAACTCCACTGTCACTCCCCTCTCAGTTGTGGCAAGTTCTGGGAATTGTGGACTCCCTAGTAACACTTTCAATGTGGTACTGATGAGAGGAGGAGGAGAATATGGCTAAAGAAGGCTATGACTTCTGCTTGTTGTGCTACTTAGGAGTATACCAGTGCACTGCTGTGGAAAGGAGTTGCAGTGGTAAGGGCATTTTTACTGTTATGGCTCAGATACATTTTATGCATGTATTGGAGATGCCATCAGTGGACATGGTTATGCCATCAAGTGGCTGTGGCATAATAAAGAGCATAGTCATATGCAGGTTCCGTTACTACACAACCACTGTCTAAATATGACCGCCAACGGTTAGCACATGAAGCAGTGCAGAGCAGAAATGAATTGATGTTGTCCTTATATTCTGGACAGAGAAATGATCTAAGGAACGTCACACGAGAATCAGAACTATTGGGAGAGTTGCCTACAAGGACGGAGCTGCTGTATTACCTGTAAAAGTACTGTCTGATCTCAGTCACCAGTTTTCCAGTCACAATCTCCATTCCTACAGACTTTGCAGCTGGCACAGCGGGTCCACTGGCAGTGAACATGTAGTTGTCTGATATCGGCCCAGCACTGGTGTCTCCATTAGCGTGATATTCCAGAAAGTCCTGGGTAACTTGCACTGTGTGATTTCTCTCTCTGTAATACACATGCATGACATGACCGAGGGGGGGATAAGACACAAGACTTTAATATAATTGATCCTTAGTCGAGTGAATCCTGCTCTCTGCACCAATGTGGGAGTGAGGAAGAGGGCAGTGAAGCCCCTTCTATCTTGGGTGTAAAAACCAAGGGTCACGCAGGGACGGCTGACAGCACGACCCATGGAAAACCCTGCCCCAGTGCATTCATTTAAATTGCCAGCTGGGCCGGTTCTTCTCCCTGACCACCTAAATTACTCTGGGTGGACCGGGTAGAAGGACGGGCCCAGCGGGGGGAATTTCCTTGAAGTTCATCCAGCAACATCCGCACTCCATGTAAATTGGCCCGGTCTTGTTAACAAAATTAAACAAATGGTATATTCGAATGTTACATAAAGACATGTTTATAAATACCCAAAGGGGGCATGAGGACTATGTCTATGCTGTAGGGTGTCCAGTTAGTACAATGACTGTTAATAAATATAAATTTCCATTGGTTTCTATATCCCCCAATCTCATGCATAAGCTCCTGATACCAGTATAACTACTGTGTCTGTCACAAGAAACACTGAAATATACTGAGCTACAAGATGATTGGAAACTGAAAGGAACTAAAGCTACAGTATGTGGTTATGGTTATATATATGCCTATAGATGCATCCGGTCAGCTATAGTACAATATGTGCTATTCTACTGCACTCACAAAGTACCAGTTAAAAGGTCAACTAAAAAGATTTTTTTTTTTAATAATTAATGTGAAAACAATGGGCCTGTGATATCTAACAAATAAACCTCAATGCCCTGTTCCTTTAACCATGCTGGAACTAGGTAGAACTACAGCTACATATACTTTAACTGCAACAGCATGTCATAATGGTACTATACAGCAGCAGCCATGCATAAAGAGCAGAGGATCACGCAGCTTTGTGAATGGTAAATAAATCTTTATTAAAATTGTTAATGGGAAAAAGTGTTTATTTTTGGAACATGTTACAAAGCAGTCGACAGGCCATACTGCAATGTTACATCTTGTTTAAGAGCTACACACGATGACACACGATGATATCATCCTGAAGTATTTCTGCCTTTACCTAAATAGTCATTACGTTATTTTGATTCAAAATCTTCAAAAATGGGAAATTATTTTGTCTTAGGGGTGCCTTGAAAGAATATGGAGACCCTAAGGGTGACCCAAACTGTGAAAGTTTGGAAAACTCTGCATTAGAGTTTATTCTAGAAAAACCCATTATATTGAATTACAGTGTAACAATGCAGCTAAGATGCTTAATACTGCACAAGTATAAAGTGACTATTTCTTACATTCACATTTATTAGTAAAACATTAACAAACCCACCTGTCAGTTATGCTAACAAATAAGTTGGAGCTCTGGTCTATCCACAGCGTGTAGCAGTCACTGGTCACCGGCATCAAATGGTCTTTGAGGTTCTGGGAGTTACTTGAGGGCTTTCGCACAAACTTCACCAGACTTCCGACAGCAACGGTCTCCTGCCCAGACACCTTTATAGAGTACCTCCTATAGCTAGCACCACGCAGGACAACCAGCACATACAGATCAAAAGCATGGCCGGGGACAGTGGAGTTCTGGATCTGCATTACATGTAAACAATGGATGATCATGAGAGAAACTTATTAAGAAAGAACAGACAGCCAACCAATGCTCAGATCTAGGTAAAAGAAATATAGGGCAATGTAGCCTAAGTCCTCTCACACAGGTTATAGAGCTATCTCTTTTAATCTCTCCATCTGATGTTTCTGCAGACAATATCAATGACAATTAGGAACACTGATAAAGAAATACAAAGTATTCAGGGGAGACATACCTGTGCTGGCACCATCTGACCTGACTCATCATACACAGCACTGACGGAGGAGTTCACCGCCACTGACACGTATGTGGTCACGTCCCAGGCCAGTGGGTTGTACACTGTAATGTTTATTAGTCCTGCAAAAAGTCAATAAAGAAAATGCACTGCACTGTTACATTTATTTATAAAGACTGATTTATGGAATACAAGCCAATAATGAGTTTCCTTTTATTTTCTTTTATGGATTTAAGGTTTTTTTGTGATTGATTATAAATATAAATATATATATAATTTAACTGGTTTGTACGTATATATTTGTGTTTGCATGTGTATATGTATATATGTTCTATCGCAGCATGTAATAATGTTCATTTAATGCTGTGATGACATTATTATGGCCTCATGTTGCAATCTTTAATGTCACTGTTTATAAACTAAAATCTAAGCTACAACAATCTCCTAACATTACCTTCTGAATGTCCATTCTTTTCTGCAGAGAACTGATCCTCCACGATGGCCTCTACCAGCTTCCGTACGCCCGTCATTCCTTGATGCAAGTTCTCCATATACATATCTCTGACCTTTGGGGACTCTGTCCCGGTGATGCCATCATGATGTTGGACCTTCCATACAATTAATTTTTGCTAATGATTTTGTCATTACACATTGAGTCTTAATTTACCTTTCAGTTCACTTATGGGCCTATATTTACTAAGCAAGGAGATTGAAAAGTGGGGATGTTACCCATAGCATCAGATTCGAGCTTACTAATGGGAAATTTTCAATCTCTCTGCTTTGTAAATTTAGGCCATGGTTCATTTTTTAAATCATTTTTAAAACTACATCACACTGCTTCAACCATAGTATGAATAAAGTACTATGTGCATGGCTCATTGTCATTGAAATATCTTTTAGAAAGGTCTACAGCACGACCAACACATCAGAAGGCTGATCCAGAGTGTACACGTCTGCAAAACAGGCAGATGAGCTGAAATACAGTGTAGTCCGCGCTTCCGACCTCAGGAGCGCATATTTAAATAAGAGAAAGGGAGTTTATCTAATATAAATACATGTTCTAGCACGGGATGCGTCCTGGGCTTTCATCCTGTGCTTATACCATCTCATAGATGATCCTGCAGGTCATTTTTCTATGCCTCTGGATTGCCGCAGAGAATTGGTTCAATAGAACGATAACATTTTATCTTGTCTGGGGGAATTTTGGAATTATGAAAAACAAGATGAAATTACAAAGCAATTATCGCTGATCACTGGTAAATAAAAACCACTAAAAATCCATTTTTATCTGATTCTGTAAAAGAAGAATAGTTGTTTTATGACAAATGTACCCAACACATTCTACTACTAGTGGTGGTTCCCAATAATACAACAAATGATGCATGAAATTACTATGAAAGAATAATTATCTAGCTGTCAGTAAATGACCATCATGTCACCTTCTTCCATTCTGGTCCCTGCTGTCCTGTCAATGTCCACTGACATACTGACACATACAGTCCTCTTCTGATTGGGCATTCACCAGCATCCAATCAGAAGTTGGCTCCACCATAATGTGATACCACTGGGAGGATCCTGCCTCCACCATAATGTGATATCACTGGGAGGATCCTGCCTCCATCATAATGTGTTATCAGTGGGAGGTCCCAGACATGAAGCACATGATGACTTATACCTGCAGTAATGGGCAATTCTTAAGATTACCATCTTAACGTCAAGCCCCGCTCTTACCTCAGAGACGGCCCATCGTAGAGCCCGCAGCTGCTCCAGGGCCCACATCTTGCACACAGTCCCAGACGGATACTTGAACAGATACTGAGTGAACGCTGACTCTGCGGCATAGAGCAGGGAGCTGGCTCTGCGTGCTACGCCTTTCAATACATTGCGTGATGCAAAGAATCCTGTCCAGGCTTGGTACACATCTACAAATACAAATGCTTCATTAAATGATGTATTAAACAAACAAACATTTACTGGAGCAAGAGCCAAGCTGTGCATGCATTTTATTCTCCTGTGATAAGATCATTTGCAAATAAAATACAGAATAGGGGTGTACTCACTGCATGTACTGTGCTAAAGGTGACTACATAAAGTACACAACAAAAAAGCACAAAATAAATCCGTAAGGAGCCAGACTTATGTATTATTGAATTGCAGGGGAGGTAAATTTCATTTTTTATGTTTGTTTCCAGCCCAAGTGTAATAACAGTGTAACAGTAATGCTGGTCAGTATCAGTGTGCAACATGCAACAATAAAGTATTCTCCCTGCATGCACACACTGACATTCATTTTACCCCCCTGCAATTCATCATGGTTTTACCCACTAGTAACTCGTTAGTTCAATAGTATGTCTGCATCCGGTCCTATATGTATAAGTAGTTAGACAGATCAAATTGCAATAACGCTCTGTAAAGCTGCATGTAACATATTCACATAGAATAAATAAATGGTCTCTCTGTGAAGGAACATGTGTAAATGTTTTCATTGCAGCCCTATAACTCGACTCCCCGCACACCTGAAGAATAAGGTAGAAAATCCTGACTCCCGCGGAGCTCCCAGGTCAAGTTTCTATCATGTATGCTCTTAAAGTAATCCCTGAGTGTAGAGTAGCGCAGAGTCACGCCATACTCTGGGCGATTGTTTATATAAGCCAGTAACCGGTCCATGTTATTGTACTGGACAGAAGCATTGAAGAACTGCTTGTCACATCCCTGCAGAGAATAACCAGAGATAATGTAAATATTTAATAAATGCAATACAGTTGAACATCTACAATGTATATGACAAAAAAACAACAGATACATAAAAGTAGAACAGATTCAACAAATCAAATATCTCAGGAACCCTGAACAGCGCATGTTTTCCAGATCTCCTTGATGCATAAGTGATATGTTCATTTTTTACTTACACGTAAAAGATCCATGGTTCATGGTGATTATAAATCAGTTTGAAAATAGAATGTCAATGGGAAAAACCATGTGAAATTACAGGGAGTCAGTTTAGTTCCTATATTTTGTGCTTATTGTACACAGATACCTACCCATATAAATGAACAATAAGAAAAAGCTAAGCATTCTCCCTGCATGCAAACACTAACATTCATTATACACCACCCCCCCCCCCCCCCCTGCAATTGAACATGGTTTTGCCCAGGTGTAACTTTTCGCTCTTCAATTCTGGATTTAGCTCTTTACAGTGAAAAAGAAACTACTATCCGCACCTCCTTCATTTTAAGTAAGGGTGGTGAGGAAAAGTTAAGGTTCGGTTGCTGATACAGATGTGCAAGGGAAGTGGTGTCTCCTCACACACATGGTAGCCTGAATACTGCAGGGATCCAGACTATGTTGGACTTTTTGAGACTTACTTGGTGTGATCTATGCAAGTTTCTCAAACTGTAACATCTGCACATGCGTGATCCAGATGCTACACGTAGTTTGTAAACTGTAGTGGGGCCAGGTTTGTATTTAAGCATGGCCAATCCCCACATTAGAGAAACCAATGAGGCAGCATTGTGATCTGCACTGATCTACTTCATATACAAAAGCAAATCAGTGCAATCACTGTTCAAGAATGTACAGAGATTGTGCTCCCAAATCCAAAAACCAGGATTGCTGTCCAATGTGGTACATGTATATGTTATCACATTGGGCTCTGTCTGGTCTGAAAGCTGTTGGTGCAGCTGGTAAATGACAGCTACTGTACAATGAAACAGATGTCTGTACGTACCCATGGCCACAACACATCACTGCTTCTAAACCATGCCGCTCGCATCTTAATATTCTTCACCATGGTGTCTGCATACTGCTGAATGGTGTCACCTGTAACAGGCAGACTCATGTTGGGATAAACGCCATCTTTCGGTGGGTCAGGAAACAGCGCAACTCCGTTCCAGTAAAATCCTGATCTGCCAGGGTGCAAAGTAACATTGTCAAAAAAGTGGTTTAATAATCCTGCACCAAACATCCGAGAAGAACAAAGGACTGCTTTTGAGTGATCAACTTACTCTAAATACCACGCTCTTATAGGTTGATTCTATTCAGTATGTATATATATATATATATATAGGGGTTCTGTTATATTACATAGAAGATTGTGAGTGCTGGTTCCTTCCCCCTATGTCCTCATATTTTTACACATCCCAGGGAAAGGACTCCTGTTGGGACCAGGAATTAGAAGAACACAACCTACAGCGCATAACCTAGGTTGCCTTAACTTGACTTATGACCCAATTTAATTATACTACTCTGCCACATGGCGCTGTCAAGTTTCAAAGTGTTAGATTATATCAAAGAGAGACAAATAGAAATTCTAAAAGGCACTTGGTTAGAGTGCATTACTGTGTGTCTTGTAGAGCTTCTATATTTCTTTCTTTGTTATAGTAGAATGTAACATTGCAGCGGAGATGTTCAATACACAATTATAGCTCACCAGCTGAACACAATCCAAGCACTGTCTCTTATTTCTTAAACTGGCCATACATTATAAGATAAATTGTTCCAATGGAAAGATTTTTCAAGGGTGGGTAAAACCATGATGAATTGCAGGGGGGGTAAAATGAATGTCAGTGTGTGCATGCAGGGAGAATACTTTATTGTTGCATGTTGCACACAGATACTGACCAGCGTTACTGTTACACTGTTAT
>JABWIB010005509.1:3550-29203 GCA_016617825.1 Platyplectrum ornatum
ACTCCAGGGGGTCAGGATGGAAACACTATACTCCAAACACCTAATTGCCTTATGCATGAGTTTCCACAACTGTTTTACACCTAGCTGCCTGAGACAAAAGACTTGATTTCACAAAGGACTTCCTGCTTGTGACAATATAGGGTAAAATAACTATTAAGTAAATCATATATGAACTTTTTAATATTTTAAACTTCACAATTGTTAGATTAATCAGAATTGAACTTTAACACTTCATGACAGCAATCTCTCCATCTCCCCCCCACCTTCATGACAGCAATCTCTCCATCTCCCCGCCCATCCTTGCCTTACCTTAACTCACCTTACCTGGCTGCCCTCGTCCACTGCGTCCAGCTGTCCCCCTCCGGCGCTGCGGCACACTCAACGAGACATCCGACGATGACGTCTGACGTCATCGTCGCATCTAAACAATGGGAGGATCTAAAAACCGGGACATTCACCCTCATAAAGCGGGACAGTCCCGGCCAACCCGGGACGGTTGGTCACCCTACTACCGGCCATGGTAGCCGCAGGGAGATCCGAGTTCGGGAACAGGAGCGGTGCCAGTTCAAAGCCACCCCTCCAGGATTTTGTGTTGGTTTTGAGGGGGGCACTGCTCCGACCCTCGTTGTCCAATACTGGAACGGGACCCATATACCTGCATGGGGGACCCTTGGCTACCCAGGCAGGGCAGCCACGGGGAGTTCTGACTTTGTGGACCAGAGCGGCGCCAGTCCAAAGCCTCACCCATATCCGGGGGCCATAAAGATAAAGATAAGGCCAATATAGAAACCTAGAAGGTGACGGCAGATAAGAGCCACATGGCCCATCCAGTCTGCCCCATTGTGTAGTTAAAACTATACCAACCCAACTGTATTCTCTATTTTGTTTGAGACTCAGAATACCCTTATATTTATCCTAAGCATGCTTACACTGTTCTGTAGTATTAGCCTCCACCACTTCTGATGGGAGGCTATTCCACTTATCCACTACCCTTTCAGTGAAGTAATTCTTTCGCACATTACCTCTGAACCTACCACCCTCCAGTTTATATGCATGCCCATGCGTACTACTACACCTCTTTCTCTGAAAATATATCTGTACTTCAAGGTTGCCGACTCTCCTGGAATATCCTGAAGACTGAATCTTGGACAGGTATTCCGAGAGGGTCGACAAATCTCCAGGACTTGAATTGAGGCAGTCAGTCAGGGGTTGGGGCATACATAAATCTCGCCCAATCCCCAAGGTGCCGGTGTTTGTATCTTCCAGGAGTAAGAAACCAAAGGNCGGCAACCCTGTGGTACTTCCTCATGTTTGTGCATAAGATATAAGATATAAATAAAGATATAAGATATAAAAAAAAAAAAAAATATGTCCCCTGCGTATTTGGGTCACAAATTTTGTTTCCCCCCACCCGTGTTGTTTGCGGTAAAGTCACCAAAAATTAGGTTCTCATTGCTTACTTTCAAGAAAGAGACATTTTACCTTGAAACAGAAAATGTGCATTGGCCACGAAATGAAGTTGTATGTGACGGCAGTGTAACGTCAAAAGTCGTAAGAAGAAAACCAGGTACCAAGGTACCATGTTTAACTGCCCTGCAATTTGTGTACCGCTGGGCAGAGGAGCTGACGTCCATCAATTGGTGCGAGAAACAGATTCACATGAGCTAAAATACCACCATCAACTGGAATAATTACATGAGAGAGGTCTGCTCATTGAATCTCATTCGTCAAACACAAAAACAAGTAGGCGGCCCTGGCAAAATTGCATAAATAGACAAAGTCTACTTGTCAGGAGAAAAAGCAGCACTGGCAGGCTTTAACCCCAACAATGGATCTTCGGAGGGGTAGCAGGGAAAATAAAGACTGATGGCAAGTATTGTGAAACATTTACAAGCCTATAAAACAGAGGTGGTTGGAGTCTATTATGTGGAAAGCTTTGCTTGGAAGTCTATTATAGTTATAAACTGTCTTAAGTATGCTGAAGAAGTCGTAATCAACAAAACAAGCAGTGTTCTGATTATGTGACAAAAAGCCATGAGATTAATTGTTATTTTTGTTTTTTTTTACATGTTTTTAGTTGTTTTTACCTTTTTCTGGCCCTTTTCGTGACTTTTTGTTACTGTTAGTGTCACTGGTTTCATGCCACTTTTTTGGGACACTAAAGTGACCCTGGCACTCTGTATGGCTCGACGCTACTCCCGCTGGAAAAGTTTTGGGTCCCTACCTGCTGTGGTTCGTTGATTCTCCTGCAACTTGCTGTTGGGGCTCCTCTGTGTGCCTGCTCCTCCTGTGCTGACCTCCTCGTATGCCTGGCCTCCCTGTTCGTGGCATGTCTGAACTGTCTGCAGTGCCCGCTGTGCTGACAGGAACCCGGATTCCACTTTAACACTGGACCCTCTTTTTGACAGTTTTTCATCAGCTTGCTGCAGCGAGGTTACAGGAGAAGGTGTGCTGCATAGTAGTGGAGTTTCACGTTAGGGAATCCTCCTGCACCCCCCTACCCCCCTTCATGGTTGTTTTCTTGAGGATTGAGAGTCAGTAGACTTGAAATTCCTGTCTAGGAAAGTGGATTATATGCTGGCCATTTTATCCGCAAGGTGGGTGTCTGAACTGGGGGCTTTCTCCGACAGATCTCCTTTCCTGGTGTTTCACCAGGATAGGGTTTTTTTTATGTACGGTACTGTCCTTTCAACCTAAGGTACTTTAGTAGGTTTTCATTTGTTATTTTGGTGATAGATCCAGAGGTCTTTTCATGTCCTTTAAAACGGCTGGATGTAGTCAGAGCAGGGAAGATCTACTTAGACAGAACCAAGGAGGTCCGCAAGTCTGATGCCCTGCTGCTGTTACATGAGGCCAGGAACAGAGGTTGGCCTGCATCAAATATCTCTATATGGATTAAGTAAACCTTTACCTTATTATGTTCACATTTTGATAGCTGGGATCTAAAGCAGTAATATTTTGAACAAAATTATAAGGGAAAAAAAAAGAGAGCAAAAAATGGTCTTTGACAGCCACTTGAACAGCGGAGAGGTCAGAGCAGTGGAGTAGTGGACATCCAGTGTTTCCATAGTATAGTTAAAGTTGATTTTGGCAAGGACAAGAGACAGTGGACGGGGAGAGGTGGACTTTCACATCTGGCCTATGGCCGTCTTAACAGCAAGAGCAATATGGCCTATCACATACCAGTCCATCTTGGGGAGTCTGGGTAGAGGCATAAGAGCTTTATTTCCGGGGTGAGACAAATCTCCTTCCGACACAGTGACAAGTTGCCAGAATAACCAGGCAGGACCAAAAGACATGGAAGAAAGAGCCAACTTCACCACATCCTTTCCAGCAAAGTTTGGAGACTGAGGGCCAAATTTTGTGGAGCCGCGCAGGGGTGAGATACAGTCTATGGAGCAATTTAAGCTGGCGCTCAACATGATCAGACAATGAGATACATGGGGAGCCGTAGAGTAAATTTGCTCCCACTGTTGAGGAGAGACTTTTCCCAAGCTGTTTGGGGAGGGGATTTGGGTCCCGGGAGGTCAGGGAAATCAGGGAAAAGGTACCAGAAGTTGATAGCCCCCTGGATGAAACAGAAAAGAATCTGAGTCGGGGAGTCTAGAGAGGACAGTACCTCGGCGTCTCATGGAAGAACACCAGATAGTCAGTAGCAGGTAACAAAATTAGTGGGAAGTGGGGAGATTGAAGGTTTGTTAGAGGCAAAGGAAAGAGAGCATAGTAGAGCTACAGAAGAGGTTTGAGAGCGAGACAGCTCTGCTAGAAATCCAGAAAATGAGATTTGAGTAGGAATAAATGTAGAGAGGGCCCGAATGGAGAGGTGAGTGTTAAGGAGAGGGAAGAGACAATTTGCAACCACCGATCTATCCCATTTTGTGCTCTTATATGCATTGTGTCTTAACATTTTGTATGTATTACCTATATGTATGCCTGTAACTACATTAAATAGATTAAAAAAAATTAATAAAATAGCAGTTCTTGGTTTTTGTTTTTTCCAACTCTGAAATGGCCAAAGGTCGAAGTGGAGGCACATCTCCTGCTACTGCATCTATTTAAATGGAAAAAAAAAAACCTTTTCCCATTTAAATAGAACACATAGGATGGGTGGACAGCAGTGCCCCAGTCTTTCTTTGAGTGCTCCAGCCATTTTAAGGCAGATGCATATCTCTGGATCAACTCCTTTTAACTCCGTTATCGTTCCAAACACACAATATTCTGATAGTCATTGAAAGGGGGGAGGCAAGCGGTAATCTTTACCCGAGCCCGGAGCTGATGGGGGCCTCAGGTAATGGTTTTTGGTATTTTTTTTCTCTTTACTGAGAGTGATCTGCAGGGAGAGCTGCTCTTATGTGTTAGAAAGAGAAGCATGTAGCCCATCACTGACTTGAATGCGCAAAATATCAGATATTCAAACTTTTTTGTTTAATATTCTTTTAGTCTTGGCTGATGTGATTAGTCTTACAAATTTTTGTTGGTATTTTGTTGGATCGCTTGTTAATCCGTTATTTGTAGGGTGTCTATGAATATTGTTTCTTTTATGCAAGTTTTCCATGTACTTTTGGGTTTCACTAATTATCACTGTACGTTGTGCTGGTGTGATTCTTGGTGAGGTGGTTTTTAGCATTGTAAATCCTCTTTCCCCTCCTTGCATGAAAATTTCTCGGTCTCATATCTCTCTGATGTTTGACATTTTACTCTGGATAATCTGGACCTCAAGTTGGGCCACATTGCTCCTTGTTTGTTGATTTAATGTTTTAAAAACTTCCAGATATTCTAGAGTTCCTCATTAATATTTTTCAGGGAGTCTTCCCTATTCTCAATGATTAATTTCATTAGTCCTGTGAAACAGGAATCCAGGAGTTTTGGTAATTTGGTAAGGATTGACTGTGAGAGGTATATGTGGGGGTTTTGAAAATCCTCAAGACCTGTAGAATTAGATCAGTTGTGAGATATTTTTTCATTGTATGCACTTCCTACCATTGTTTCATTTCTATGTTCAAGAGTTTTTGAAACTTGATAAATTGGGTGGAAAGTTGTTTTCATTAACCCCCTCTTCACTCTGTGCTACCATTGGGGTGGAGAAGATTTCTTAAATTTTTTGGTATGTCTGTGATGACATTGTTACTGTGTTATGAAGTGTAGGATGGTTACTGGGTAATTTCTTGGGTATTATATGTATTCCTAATTTAGGGATAAAACTTAAACAAAATTAAGTGGTATGGTAACTGCGCTAATTCCTAAACTTTTACAAAAATCATAAAATTGATCCAAAAACAACCAAAAGAAAATTGGACTCTCATTCCGTCGCCAACGATTGCTCTCCCACCCTCTAAAAGCTCAACTCTACTCGTCTGACTCACGTTTGTAAAATACTGATTCCTATGTTCCAGAATGCCTGAATGATGTCAAACTGATTTTTCAAAAGGAATTGAAGAAAGCAGTTACTGATTTCAAAACAGAGATCACCTCTCTGGACACTTGCATGGATAACTTAGTAGAATCCAAAACAGATGACCTATTTCTCTCACAAGCGTCTATGGACAAGGAACTGATTCTTCTCCGATCTGAAATCAAAGGGTCTAAAGAACAAGCGGGAAGACTGAATTAAAAGTTGTTTAAACTTTTTAACTCATTCAATTAACAGATAAATTAGTATTGGTGTCTTCAGGAATGACAGATGTACTTGTCTCCAAAGATATACAATATACGAGTTTACTTTGTCAATGACAAGGAACATTGCTTGAGTATTCTGCACCAATTATGACAAAAAATGGTGTCTGTTTTCCCAATAGTTGATTGGTTTCAAATTCTGAAATCTCCAGAAATGAAATGTTCTTTATGATATTGAGATGAGTGAGGCTATGCAAGTGAAGTTCCACAAGATGTTTTTTTTAATTCACTAATTTTTGTGAGAGTCATGCAAATACAAATCAGGTGCCTCCATAGTTATATAGATACAAAAAACAAGGATTGAGGATAAAATCCTGAATGACATGTTCAAATCAGATTAATAATAAATATTATAGCTAATATAAGTCTCTGTGTGAGTGAATCACCATTTTAAATTATAATGTATATTTCCAAAACAAAATCTAGATCAATAAGATATGGGACAACATTGATTTGTATAAAAATGTGTTGTACAAGAAGTACTCATTTAAGTGATACAATATGATTATACTTAAAAAATAAACAGCATTTTAAAATAACCTCATAGATCCTCTGCATTTATATTAAAACTTGTGACAATAAGCAGATAAAGTAAGCATCTTGGTTGGTTGCAGATATCCACATATATAGGAATATAAAATATACCTCTGTTCCCCTGATATAACTTTGCAATTTGGTAAATATGCTTTATGCTATTATGTGAAAATATATTTTTTGCTTATAACTTATAGTGGTCTCATTTAAGATACAATGGCAACCTGCTTTTGGTTAAAACTATAACATGTTTGTATTCAAATTGTATCTTGTTTTATATTGCATTGCAAAGGATAGATTTTACCAATAGAACACTACACAAAGACAACCTGACTTGCCTACACAATGGTGAAGAAGAGACTGCATCATACCATTTGATTCCACTGTGTATTAAAGATAGAATGCACTCTGAACTGCCAAGTGTGCTGTCTGAACAAACGCAACTAGGGTTGGCGCTGATTCGCCGTTCTGATCAGAAACTCTGAATCCGGTCCTTTGTGTGTTCTATGAAACGTTCTTCAGTGTACAGTAGATTAACATTTCAGATGTATTACATTGGTCTAAATATATTACTTCCACAGCAAGGATGTCAGCATTAGCACACTTACACCAGGTATGTGTGATTTTACAGAGTTTTTTTGTAATTACAGCTTTTTATGGGTGGGTCTTTTGATTGCTTTGTTTTGTTGGATGTTTTAAAGTCAGATATCCACTAAAAATGTTCTTTAAAGATAATAAATACAAAGTCAGTCTGTCTAGTTTCTAAGCTGCAAAAACTATGTCTGGGTTGAATTGATTTTACTTTGCTGTTGTCATGCATGACAAGTTATAGAAAAAAAAGAATCAACTGACTGTGATAATTAGGACAAGTTGTTTTTAGCTTTTCATTGAGCTTTTCCAAACCACCAGCTTGAATGTCTGTTGTGTGATCTATGAATAGATAGATGAATGTGTTTGGTGTTGTGGACAAATAATACAGTTTGTTTATTCCTCATACACATTGCCTAAATAAAAGTACCCAATAGAACCGCACAAATGGATAATGTGTATGGTGCATATTTCATACAATTTCTAATCTTACCTTTATATTCCATATGTCCTTTTCTGTACTCTTTCTGTGTTTGTTCTCCTAAACTCATTCATTACAAATGTATCATCTATAATATTTGAACTGTCCTTCCTATATGATAACACTTTCTGTGATATGTAATATAGACCCAGTGCACCAGATTATTTTAATTTTGTTTACCTATTAATAAACACCATTCATCAACAATTCTCCAGATCCATCACTGTACATTCATTTTCTCCTTTCACCACTCTCTACTCTTGTCAAATTCCGCCTTCTGCCTTTATCTGTATCGTGTGCCTCATAACATAGTCACTCTTCTCTACACTGGTGTGGCTTAATTGACAGTTAATGTGGATTTTGCAGTAAAACTGAATTACACTGACGAATGAGTAAAATCTCTAATTATTTGAGTAAATTAAATTGAGCAAATTTAAGTAAATTGCTAAGTGAGTAAACAATTTTAAAAATAAACAAATAATGTATAATCCATATTTCATTTAAACATTTATACAGTAAGGGAANATTACCACTGAATTTCTCACAGAAATAACAGTCTCATGAAAGTTATTTTTTTTAAATATACTTGTATAATCATGATAGGCCGTACCCAGGACACAGCCACCACTGTGATCTGAGCTCTAACTGCAGTGGCAGGGAGTTTTGACACCAGGGGCCAGATTCACTAAGCTGTAAAAATGGAAACTTGGAGATGTTGTATATAGCAAGCAATCAGATTCTAGATGACATTCTCAAGTATCATCTGATAGGTTGCTATGGGCAACATCTCCACTTTTCCATTCCTGCAAGTTAGTAAATATATGCCTTGAACTCTACCTTAACATTTACACACCACTTCACAGAATATAGGGTCGATGCCTAAATTAGGATTGCACATAAGGGCTTATCTAAGCCCTTNATGTACAAATAACATATCAACCCTTCCCACTATGCAAACTCTGTATCCATGCCAGCCCATCCCACCTTACCATCGAAGTAGTTTCAGAAGTATTTGTATGTACATAAAGAATCTCGCTATGTGCTAGTTTTCTTCTCTGGATACGGTATTAGATTTTTATGAATTATGTAAGATGAAGATAAAAGTGTTTAGAGTAACAAGTAGAAAGTAAACTCATATTGCAGGTAAATCTCTATATACAATCCATACACACTGTTTAGGAAAATGTGTTATATAATATGTTTCAGACACTTAAATGCTAGTGACAGGAAATGATGTACTGAGTTAATGAGCCTTAGAAAAGCAACTCCAGTCATCTGGATGATGATATACATAGATCACATGTCGCTTGCTTAGAAGTTGCTAGGGAATATTCAAACATAACATTGTTGAAAGCAGTCATACTCAATCATAGGGTATCATGGTTAACCATACCTGAATAATAATAGGACATGGCCTCTGTTGATTACTGAGAAAATCAGGACACTGAGGGCTCTAAGCAAATATATAGAATCCANAATTACAGTACATTACATGTCAGTGTATATAGCAAATGTGTAGAAATATGCAACATACAGATATTTCCCTCCCATTGGCCTAAAATTACTAAGCGGTGAGATTGCAGTGAGAAAAGTGGGGATGTTGCCCACAGCAACCNATCAGATTTGAGTTCACATTCTCCAGAATCTAAAATGAAACTGAGAGCTTGAATCTGATTAGTTGCTATGGGCAACATCCCNACTTTCCAATCTCACTGCAGTCTCACCTCTTAGTAAATATACCCTATTACGTCTGTTTGATGCCTTTCAAGTGTATATGAGACTTTGTGGGCAGAAGTGATCAGGTTATAAATAACTTTGATAAATTAAATTTTGATATGATCAGGTCAGATCCAGAAAAACAATGGAGCTTCAAACCCAAGGACAGTCATGCGATAACGGTCTCCAAGCATCAGTGGACCAGATTCAGACTTTAGGCACTATTGACTTACTCACAAGTAAGCAAAACCATGTTGAATTGCAGAGGAGGTAAAATGAATGTCAGTGTTTGCATGCAGGGAGAATACTTTATTTTTGCATTTTGTACACAGATACTGACCAGTGTTACTGTTACACTGTTATTAGAGTTGTTCAAGGAAACATCAGCTCTCAACTTTAATACNGTTTTCAACTAATGAAACTCCCCTGCANTTAAACATGGTTTTGAGTAAGGCAATAGTGCCTAAAGTCTGANTCTGGTCCAGTGTGAGCAATTTAGAGAACACTCCTTTCACTTGCATGTACTTCTGACAAGTGCCACTTATCTTTAAAACTTACTCAGCCTTCTTGCAAGCCCTCCTACCAGACTCAAAACCCCGATATTCTACAGAAAACATTGATTCCCTTCTCCAAACCCTATACAAAGCTTGATTTATGTCAGCACATGCACTCCTTACTTTAGGACCTTAGCAATNGCTTGAGTAAGCAGACTATTTTGAGGGATTAGTGATACAAAGGTTTCTATGACTGTTATGGGTTCAGTCTTGAGAAAACTTTCAGAAAAGTTGTAGCTGGCTTTTAATTATTCACTCATTCAACTAGAAGCATGCTGGGATGTGTAGTTTGACAACATCTGCAGAGCCGCAGGTTGCCTACCCCTGGAACTACACATTGCAGTAAATTCCATCATAGTCTGGAACTCTACTATAGAATGTTGTAATATTATATTATATTATGTTTATAATTTATTTGTACTTAAGGATGTGCTGATTAATTTGATGTATTTTGTCTTACCTTATCGCAAGTTATGAAGGTAGATATGTTATATTATTATTATTTACAATTATTTATAAGACGCCATTCAGTATCCACAGCTCCATACAATGGGGAATACAGACATAATTTAGTCATTTGCCTAATAACCTACCACCAAGTTTTTTGGGATATGGGAGGAAACCAGAGTTTCCACAGACACAGGGAAATCATAGAAATTTTGCACAGATAAGGTCTTGTTCAGGAACTGAACTTACAACATCACGCTGTGAGGCATAAGTGCGAAGCACTGCATCACTGTGAATGCCTTATTATTAGCTGCAGTGGGAATCTCCAACTGAAGAATCTGGATTATCCACCCCAATCAAACAACCATGGACTCACCTATCAAAAACACAAAGGACATCTAACCTGGTGACCAGTGGATGTGATCAATAAATTGGAGGAAGCCGCGGCATCATCATCTTTTGTCTTCAGTGTATAAATATAGCATGCCCTGGGATTACAGCCAGAACAATACTATTTGATGCCATTAGACTGTGCTGATCTTTTTTTGGACTAAGGCTTTTCATGTTTGCAAGTAAAGCTTACAATTGCGACTGTATTGGATCTTTCTTTATTTTGCAGGTTTTCTCGTCACATCTTGTGGTCACATCGGGTATAACATTGGATCTCACTAATAATGCATGCGGAGGGAATTCAACATTTTAACACGTTCAACATAACTTTCAACTGCAGGGTTGAGTTGGGGTGATACTTCTCTATATTTTTACCATACCTTCTCAAGAGATGGCTGTTTGTCAGTTCCTGTCAGGAACTCTTCTTATCTGTGTCTGTATCCCTGGTAATTAGTACAACAGAAATATGTCTCCCTTATGGGCATTTTGCTGAGTAGAGCTTCCAATTTGAAGGAGAAAACATGTCACCCTCCCTAAATGGTTTTTCATTACTTCCCACCGAGCATAAGATATGTTTATTTGCGAAAAATGTCCTCTTGTTTATTTCTAACCCTTCCTCCTCCCTCCCCGCCCTACACTCTGTCCTCCGTGCCTTTAGTGCTGCCTCTCTCTACAAGCTCAACACCTCCAAGACGGAAGCCCTCCTGCTTAACCTCCCTGAGCCCCTCCTTTCCACTCTCCAGGCCTCCTTCCCTTTCGTCTGGAAGTCTGACTCCCTGTCGTATCTGGGTATTCAGATCCCTGCTGTCCTCTCTGTGTTTTTGCTGTTAACTATGACCCTCTGCTTGCTTCTCTAGGACGCCTTACTGGGAGCTGGATGCGGCACGAGATCTCCTGGTTGGGTCGTATTGCAGCATTCAAGATTAGCGTGCTTCCTAAGATATTGTATTTATTTCGCACCATCCCATTTTTGCTGCCCGCCCCATTAACATGCTCCGCACCCTCATGACGTCCTATGTCTGGCGGAGGAGACCCCCAAGGCTGGTGTAATCCCGCATGGTGCTTCCCAAACGTTGGGGTGGGCTCGCATTGCCAGACCTGGGGCGCTATCAGGAGGCCTGTATACTTGCTCAGTTGCACGACTGGATGCTTGCGCATGGCTCTAAGCCTTGGGTGGATTTGGAGGCTGCTCTACCTGGCCCACTCCCCTTGCCTGACTATCTTTGGCTCCCCCCTCCCTTACGCCGCCTGGGTACCCTGCCCTTACTAAGTATAACCCGCGCAGTGTGGACTTGGGATCGCTGTGTTGTGTCTACTTGCCTCTTCCCCCTCTCCTTTAGCAGCGTTTCCTTTCTGGCCATATCTAGGTTGATTCCGGACCTTTCCTTTTCCCCATGGCTCCGTTTACTGAACTGTAGTCGGAATTTGGCTTCCCGGATATTGAGCTCTTCAGATATCTCCAGCTGACCCATTGGTGGGCGCGTATTCGCCAACAGGGAACCCCCATCCCCTTGCCTGAACCCTTCCTTTCTCGTCTAACCTCCCGGTCATCCCGAGGCTCCGTCTCTTTTTGGTATGATGCTCTGCGCCCCGACCCACCTTCCTCTAAATCTGCCCCTCAACTGGCATGGGAATGTGACCTGGGATCCTCTCTGTATCTGCCCCAGTGGGAGGGGGTTCACCTTTCAGCTTTCCGCCTATTGGGCTGCATAGACCACTCTGGGAGGCAAATTAAACTCCTTAATCGTCTGTACCTCACTCCGCAGCGCCTTCACAGCATCTGGCCATCTGTGCCCAGGTCCTGTTGGAGGCTGTGTGGGGCAGTCAGGGACATTGCCCATGTTTTTTGGTTTTGCCCAGAGATACGGCCTTTCTGGTCCCAGGTCACTGCGCTCATTTCGGACGTTACTCTTACCCCCCCATCTCTCTGCTGCATCTCTACCCTTCCTCTTTCCCTTCGGACAAAAGGTATGTTCTCGGCCACATCCTCTTGGCAGCCAAGGCAGCTAGTGGTCTGGCCTGGAAGTCCCCTCTTTCCCCAACACTCTCGAAAGTTATTGCTAAAGTTAATTTCCACTACAATATGGAGATGCTAGATGCCCCCTACTCTCATAAACCGGCCTCGCCCCTGCTCAAGTGGTTCTGCTGGGCAGAATATGAGACAGCCACCCTTCCTCCGCTCTCGCCCCCCTCCCCTTGGGTCCCGAATCCCCGTCCTCTACTGTGTCCTGTCCACCCAACCTTGCTAACTCCTCTTATACCTTACCAATGGACACTCTTGCTGTTTAACCATATATTCTTGTTGGTATATTCCTCACCTACTTGTTGTTTAGGCCTTGTGTTGTGTATTGTTGATATGTACTGCTATGTTGTTTGGCTGACCTCAATTTTACCCACTTGTTGTTATTCACACCCCATGACCCTCTCCTTGTTGTAACCGGCCTCCCTCCCTCCCCTACCCCCTGTACCCTTTACAGTTAAGATTGCAGTTCCATTTATGTTCTCAGTGCTTTCCATACTGCGATGCACTGTGTTGTTCACTGCTGTATGCCACTGCTAACTCTTAATAAAAACCTATTGTTCGTAAATTCTCCAGTATGTAAAATAAAACTGGGAACTTGAATCTGATTGGTTGATATGAGCAACATCCCCACTTTGTACTCTCCCTGCTTAGTAAATTTAGGCCATTATGTCTGTTTGAATGTCCATAATTTTTCTGATGCTCGTGAATACACTGATTTTTAAAAGTTCTAGTAGTTATTTTCTACATTAATGGTGTGCCCTATATAATGGTCTATTAATATGGTGGGTTTCCTATACTGCTGTTTGTATTTTTTTTTAAAAGATCTTGTAGTTGTCTCAGCGATTTCGGTGGCAGTTTCTAAAGATCTGTACTCTTTAAAGTTGTGTTCCCTTCCCCTCTGGCTTGTTTAGCACACCTATTCCCATCTAAAGTGTAGGGAGCAGGCATGCTAATGAAGAAACCCGGCCTCTTGTATGTTGAAGTTTTGTATGTTTAAACATACGCAGATGTTACTAGTAATGTCACTTAGGAAACCTGCATCATATACACAGGACATCCTACTCGCAAGGCTGGATTTATATAACGACATTGCTCTCATGGAGGCCATTAAAAGCACTAAAAATACCTGTAAAAAAAGAAATAAAAGAAGTAAAATCACTCACGTTCCAACTTTTTCCGCTTCGGTGCCCAGCTCCGTCCTAGATGGTCCGGCGTCTTTGTCTTGTACTGAGAGACGCTGTATATGCATGTTTTTTTTGTAACCATACACGGGGCACAGTAAAAATCTCCCCGTGGATGGCCACCTTAAAGGAGATGGTGAGGCACATAGAGTATAGCTGTTTTCACGCATAAACCTTTAATGAATAAAATAAAAAAATAAGTGCTTGTAGCAGAAAATCAAGTGGTAATGGGTATTCCAATATTTTGTATACAACTATCCAAAGAGTAAAATGTTTCTTTGATATAAGTTTTTACTGCAAAGAATAACCACAGAATACTTGTCAGCTAGTAATACAACTAAATCATGAATAGTACAAATGTGATCAACTCAAGAGTAAAATATACATAAGGGTGTTGCTTCCTGCTATATCACAAGTTATGAATATTTTATATTAACATTTTAGGGATAGGTTTATATTTACAATCACTACTAAAAGATAATTTTGTAGCATGTTCTAGCAACAGCTTGCTTTGATTTTGTTATAGGAGAGACAATAAAGTCTTCTCACATGTTTATTATAAATATATTTGCCTAATTAAGTAAAAATTTGTAGCTATTGTTATTTTGTTTTTATAATATTATGCTCTTTTCTAGAAAATTTATTGTGGTGTCATCTGTTTTTCAAAAACAGATATTTACAGAATTACTCTTTTTATATGAATTATTCTTTATTACTTTCTCATATTTGATTGTAATCTAATAGGATTTTATCTATGTGTTAAGTTTAAAGTTTACATTTATTCCATGTGACTTAAAATCTTTCTGGCAAGAGTTTATCCCCTAATATTATGGATGTCAAACTCACCACATTGTAAACATAATTGAGTCATTTTAGTGTAAATTACATACACTAAGTAAGCGACTAGCAAGAAATACTTTATAAATTATTTTTATAAAGTAATACTTTTCAGTATTTCTGAAATGTGATTGGTTATACAAACACTAACACTAATAATGCTCAAGTCAAATCAAGATGTATAAAAAAAAATGTAATATAAATATGTTAAGGAGGATAGAAAAAATGCTAAAAAAAACTCAATGAAATTTTAGGATTAGGGATGTGAAACTGCATTGTAAAACATTAAAAGGAGGTTTTCTGGTATAAAAATGTTTGCTCATCTCTATATATGGATTTCCATATGGAAATTGTAGACACACATCACATGATCAATGTGGCACTCAACATAATCACAACTGAACTTTTTTCTGACAATAATAACAACTCATACTTGTGTTGAAGTCCAATATTCTAATCCCACCATAGAGGGAAATCCATTTGGCTTCAAGGACATTGAGTATGTAAAACATATGTAACAAAGCCACCAGAGAGAACCGGCTGCAATGGCTATTGACCTTTTACCCCAATCTTCCATATAAAAACAAGAGACAAGGTCTTGGATAGAAGCAAAAACTGCCCATAGTATGGATACAGCAGAATTTCAGCCACAAAAGTGCTTTCACAGACTAATGTCATAGAGCATTACAATTAATAAGTGGAGACAGGTTCTTCTGGTAAGGAGATGGTAGAAACATAGTCTAATTCCCCCTAAGGGATCTGAAAGATATTAAGCTTGCTGGTGTTCTTCAGAGTTTGGCGTCTGTTACAAAACCAGACTCTGACCACTTCACGGTCATAGTTCAGTTCCTTAGCAATATCTGTGATCTCCTGTCCAGTTGGCAGTGCATTCTTCTCAAAGTAACTGTTCAGGGCTTCCACAGCCTGGGGAGTGAAAGAGGTACGTCTTTTCCTCTTCTTTGATGGTTCCCCGCCAACAAACTCCATCAAATTCTGCTGTCCCTCCTGATTCCTCATTTCAGCCTCATTAAGCCATTTCTCCAGCACAGGTTTTAGTTTCTGAGCACTTTTTGGCGTTATGTCTAACTTTTCAAATCTGTAGCAAAAATAAAACCAAATCTACTGATTATAGCAATCTTTATATCTGTGTTCACTTTACTTCCACTTTAGCAAAGATTCCCTAACTTAAATTACTTTTGCCATAATAATTGCTGTCATATATGTAACCCCCCCCCTTCTCCAAACTAAACTGATTTCAATGCTACATGCCTTTAAACCTGCCATTTTTAATGACAAATGTGTTTTCTTAAAATACTTTTACAGCTCACTTNATTGAGGTACATAGTTGGAAAAGTCTTATTTTAAGCGTCTTGTTATGGGCTTTTATATGACATATAAGCACAGCAGTATGTTCCAATTCAAATNAAATATGTAACATTTTCAAAATCAAAATGTTGATTTCTCAAGTCATTAAAAAAAACCCAAAACAAACCTAAAAAAAATGTTCATACAATTGTTAATAAGGGATCAGGCCCTTCATTCCGAAAAACCATAATATCAGTGTCAGTGTGGGAAAACGTAAGCTCAATTTCTAAATGTACTCTGGGTCAAATATAATATACATATTTAAAAGTTGCTTTCCCAACAGTGAACCTTACCTACAGATAGCAGACTGGCTGTACGCTGGTCCTTCTGTGGCAGTGAGTGCCTGACCCACCTGAGTTTGTGTCAGACCCAAAGATAAACGGCGAATTTTAAAATCCTTGGCAAATTCTCGTATTTCTTCTAGGTTTATGCCATCTTCGTCATAGCCACCAGAATGTGCCTCTGAACACAAGAAAAATACTTTGTGTAATTTNCATATTATACTTATTGTGGTGTTGCTGTAATTTTTTTTTTGTTGCATCAGTGAAAAGGATTTGCCACCTTTTCAGCATTGCACAAAATGATGCCTGTTAATTCATTTAAAAATACACAGCTTAACCAGTACAAAAATAATATTGTTGTAGGCCTGGCCTGTTGGGCAATCTCAATTGCAGCAAAGATTTATTGAAACAGTTTTTGAAACGATCCACAAGAAACTAGAAAGTGTGTACATGGGCATCATTAAGCAGGTCAGGGATAGAGGCTATANTACAGACTTGAAAATATGTCTGTATTTTAGGTGGGAGGGGGAGAAAGAATGGGCCAGTGGGTGGGAAGTCTATTTGGCAAATTATAAATGGACAATTTCATTTTAAAGTATATATATCTAGAGGACAAGACATTTCAAACCTAAGACAATCGTTATACCAATGGCAGAGATGGTCCAAGCTCAAGAGGAATTTGATCTTCCTTGAACATATACCGCTGCACTTTTGCTGAATTAGACAGGAATATTAATATAGACACAGTATTAATGCAACCACTGAGAGATAAAGGAGCAATATCCTGCCATTATTATCTGAGAGATCAGTTGTGCCATGCTAGAAACAGAAAATAATGACAGGTAAGAGACACATCTAGTCTGCCCAATCGTACCATAAAAACTATACTTAATGTTTGTTGATAATTCTGATTGGAGGCAACTACACTTATCAACTACTCTTTCAGTAAAGTAATTCTTCCACACATTTCCACTGAACACTCTACCCTCCAATTTATACAAATACCCTTGTTTTCTAACACATCTCTCCCTTTTAAAAAAATCTCATTACATCCCTGATATATTTAGTGAACTAGTCAATAAATTCAAAAGGTTTCACATCATCTCCACTCAGTGAAGCCAGTGATGCTACTTGAGATCTTGTAAGTCACTGGATTTTTGATGTTGTACAATGTGTTTCAGTAAAAATGTTTGCATTTATTCCCCTACTACTGATGTATGATTCACTGATTGGCAGCTTTTACTTTACTTCCACTTTTATGCAGAGGAACTACATTTGCTATTTTCCAGTCTACTAGAATAACTTATGAAATTGTAGGATGTATCCCATCTGACCCCTTTCTTCTTCGAGAGTCCTCTTAAAAGCTGCTGCTCAGTAAAAGGTTTTGCATCCATANTCTTACTATTTAAATGTGGTCAAGTAAGAAACATTTCCGATATTTGCATCCCCGAAACACTCTCCTAATCACAACGGATTAAGTTATATCTGAGCATTGCACTTCTTTGCTAGGGGTACACTGGATCATTGTATATGGGAATGCTCTTGCATTAAGAAATTTGGAGACAGGTCCAATTGTATGCAGCAAACATCCAGCTATACAGCTTTATAGTCCAGGGTTGCCGACTATCCCGGAATGTCCGGGATACTCCTGAATTTCAGGCAGTTCTCCTAGTAACCAGGGACAGTCTGCAAATCTCCCGGGCCCTAAGCTGAGGCAGTCATTTTATGTAATTCACTGCCTCAGCCCCAATTGTTACTATGTCATCAAGCCCCACCCATCCACAGGGCCTCACTACAAATAATCAGAAAAAACAAGTGCTGGCAATATTCTCAGCAAGTGCAAAAAAAACCAAAAACATGTTTTGCTAAATTGACTGAACATCTACTCTTGAAATGTGTATAATCTGTTTAGAATGGAGTGGTTGGAGGAAACTTGTCAAAAGAAATATGAAAGTGATATAACTGTTCTTGTCTAGTATTCCGAACCACAACATGGTATGAGAAATTATCAATATATATGAGGGTTTGTGGAAAACTGCGCTAACAATTTTGTTACAATCCAAGTAACTTTCAAACACCCATTGACTAATGTGGATAGGTCAAATGTACTACATGTAATAACAACTGTATGTTAACAGCGCTACACTTTCATCAGATGAAACGACAATTTAAAACACGTCAATAAAGTGGTGTCACACTCACAAGGATGATAAAATATTACACATATATATATAATACTGCTTTTTCAGTGTGTATTGTGACAAGTGTTCATAAATGTCCGTATAATAGATATTTAAAATATGGATGAGGTGTCTTCTGATTTATTCATTCACTAGACTCTCCCTCAGTGTATAAGGAATAAGCCGCATGTTGATCAGAGAGCGCACTGATTCCGCTATACTTGGTACTGCTGTACCCATATGCCCCTCATCCATGTGCTAAGCTGAAAAGCACAGAGGCTCTGCATGCCTCTGCTAATGTATATACGCAGCGATTGCTGTGGTCATAAAAGCCAGTAATTATAATTTTGTAGGACATTACCTGCTTCTGCGCTTCTAAGCACAGCTTATACCATGTCAGGACATGGTGTAACCTGCGCTAGCAATTCGCAGGGTTAAGCCCTGCTAACTGCATATATGTAAAGGGAGGGTTCGCAATCCATTAGTCCCAGTAGGAACCCCCTACCCTGATCATATCACACTAGTCAAATTGTACTTATTACAGAATTGGGTGTATAATGTTTACAGTGATTATTACCATAATAAAAATTATTATAAAAAAAAATAATTAAATAAAAGTATTAGTATAGTATTTCCTATGTTTATATCTTTAAAATGAGACACAGTAACTTTTTTTAATGTGAAACAAATATTAAATTTGATTTGTACCTTGTTACATTGTGAAATCACATCGGTACATATATTATATTTGGGTACCTGAGATAAAAAAAGAAATTGTAATTGAAATTGTGGGGGATATTCAATTAAGCCCTAATACTTGAATCAGCACAAAGTATGTTGATCTCTTCAGATAGCTGGTAGTTATTNGAGGGTATTTAGTTTTTATGGTATTGTGCTAAGCAAAACATAATCAAATAGCTTCCCCATAAATTTAATATTCAAAATGTAAAATGCCATATTTACTTACTTGACACAAGTTGACCAACAGTGGGGGGCTCTGAACAGCTAACATGGGATTGAGTGGAGGGTGATGTGTTGACTGGAGATGGATTTGGTACAACAACTGAAGGTTGTGTTACAGATGGAGCAGGCTGGATTTGCTGAATTGAGAAATAAATTTGTTTATTATTAGATCAATGTGCTACACGTCTTATAATGATACAAGGAAGATTTATTTTTAAAATATTAGAATATGTACTTTCTTCTTACAAGAGGTTAGAATAGTTGGAACTTTATTGTCCCTTGAACTGAAGGTGCCAAGGCNCATACATTTCAGTGGNTACCTTTCAGCGTATTACCTGTTGATCTGTTTTAGAGGGCGTGTCCTGTGAAACTTGTTTCCGTATAGCTGCTGGCTGAATGGCATTACTAGCTAGCGTGGCAATAATCTGTCCTTGGGCATTCAATAGAAGCTGAGGCGTCACAGTCTGGATCACATTTGCAGCTGAGACAGCAGCTGTTGCAGCACCTGCAGTGATCCCTGGTGTGTTCAGTAACCATGGGAGAGTGCCAATAACCTGCACATGAAAGTTTAATTAATGATCTATTCTTGTATTCAGCAGTTGTTATTACTTAGTGAAATAAAAACATATGCATGTAACATATGCATGTGCATGTAAATATGCATGTAAATATGTACTTTAAATAAAGTTTGAATTCTGAAATATAATTAAAGATTTAAAGTTATGCAAATTTTAATGATTGCACTGTACTAAGTAACAATTTCTTATCACTCCTGCATAGGATCTGAATGGCAAATATGCAAATAGACCTATTTTGTTCTAGTTTCAAGGTTAGCAAGTGATCCAGTGGATATATGAAACATATCCTCTTATAAATACAGCTCCTAGTTCAGGCTACACACAGAATACCAGGACAAACAACATATTCAGGGTGGTATTATATATATATATATATATATATATATATATATATATATATATATATATAGATTATATATATAAAGATATATAACACATGCATGTTTCATCAGTAAAGGATGAAGAGGCGTGGCAAAGAGGGGGAGATGCAACGTTGCTAGGGTGTCCAGTACAATAAACATGTTTGCATATGCCATGTAACACTATTTTCTAAATTGTGCAAAGCAGTAAATACCTACATAAAACAACTTTATTCGAGCAAGTTTTGTTTTTCATCAGAATTTTTATTTACTCTAATAAAAATTTCCCTTGTGTGAATACTAATGAAAAGCGTAATTTTATGATACGGGTTGCTCCAAACAGTGCATGAATATAGTAATCCCAAGTAGAACAGCAGGNGTAATGACTACATAAGAGTTATCATCATTAACAAACAAGTGATATATCAGAATATCAACAGGTTCTAAGGAAAGATTATGCATGTGGTATATTAGCTGCTTTTACTGCCAGTAAAAATATTACCATTGATTGGATTAAAGTGACATATATTTTAGCACAGTAGTTCTCAACCTTTTTCAGGTGTACCAGTTACCCATTATAGTATCAGGTCAAGTACCACTGACCCCGATGTTACAGCAGTAGACATATAATGGTGTGATGCCTGGGTGAAGAGTATAGAACCACCACCAAGTATTCACCAGAGCCTATAATGGTGAGGATGGACTTGCAGTGGCTGGCAATGGCTGGTCGCAGCCCCAGAGAAGTGCTCCCCCTAGCCCTGAGGGCGGCAGCACGGCAGGGCAAAAAAAGAAATTATTATATTTAATAAAATGTGAAAATGGTGTAAAAAATAAAATAAAAAAAAAAACGAGAGAGCGGACGGCACCACCTGTCGCCCTCCTTGGTGGTTTTGCAGCGGAGTGACGTCATCATGATGGCCGCACGTAATTTAACTGCAGGGGGGCGCGGTGCTAGGTCTGCCTAGGGGCCCGCAGACCTAGCGCCGGCCCGGCCCCCTAGTTAACCAAGGCCCTGACAAGTAACACTGGGAACAGACAAACCAGACAAACAGAGAGCCCTAGACAAAAGACAGAAGGGCAGACAGAGAGAAAGAGGGAGACCAGAGACTGGACTTAGGGATAAGGGAGCCACTGAAGGAAGGCAGAGTAAGAGAGGTTAAGAGACTGGACAGAGGCAAGAGAATAGGCTGGGGGCCTAATGTTAACAAATGCAAGTGGTTAAATAAAGACCACAATACTGTTATTTCCATGTAGGACCTTCTATTACTTGCCTGGCCTTGTGCATTGGTAATAATCTGGCTTGTGATACCTTGTACTCCGGGAATAGCATTGGCAATAATAGGAGCAGCAGCAAGCGAACTCAGCAGCTGTGTGTGGCCTCCTAGAGATGCTGCACTAATCTGNAAGAGAAAGGATAGCACAGATATTATTGTCAAACAATAAACATAGTTGCATTGTACTACAAAGGAGACCTATACATTTAGATTTATTACNTTGAAAAGGAAGCAATACATATGTCCAGATGGTGGTAAAGAGGAACACCGGGATGGATTATTTAGGGGTTAAATAGAAAATAAAATAGAAGTCACCTGTAAATGTACATGGTAAAAATAATTCAGAATACATTTATAGCCTAATTTTTCCATAAAGGAATATTTTATTATTAATATTAACAATACCACCAAAAACTATTATTATTATTATCATTATTATTCTTCATAAAGAAACTTACAATTGCTGGGTTAAAAGTAAAGCTTGCTGGCTGCACGGTGAGCTGTGTTTGAGGTTCAGCTTTGGGAACTGCACTTGACATCATGGTGGTTTGGGGCTGTACAGCTGTTGGAGCCTGCATTGTAACTTGCGGCTGGACAGTTGCCTGGAGGGCTGCTTGAGCCTGAACTGTGGGCTGTGTCTGGTATAATGTCTGGATGGCTGAAGCTGCTTGCATTGGGGTCTGTATGGCAGTATTCAAAACTGAAGCTGCTGTAACAAAAAGAAACATATATATATTTGTTACAAAGACTGCACTGCTGGTTTTCTTATCACTAATTAGACTATGTAATGAGGATCGGATGGAGTTCTGTAACTCCCACATGTGCATTTGAAAACNCTGCTGTTACAATGCCTCTGCACATCCAGAGATTTTAGGAAAGTTCTCTATGGCAGAATAAGGGAGAACATTAGGAGGGAGGTTTTTAAATGATNCAGAGAAGTTGTGCCCACTGCCTTTAATCCCGTTGGCATTTGGAGAATGTGCAAATGGAATTCTGGATTCTATATGTAGAGAAGACATTAATGTAAAGTACAATAATGTGCTAGATCTGTGTTTTAGTACAGTAACATTATTATAAGCATTATAGTATTATTCATTACAGGATAATACATGTTTGAATGCAGGGGTGTGGCTAAAGGTTCATGGGCCCAGCTTGCCCCCCCCCCCAAAAAAAAATTCAATCTGTTTACATTTTAATTGATCTCTCTAGGACTTAAGCTTTTAAAAAAATGCTAAAATATACAAAACTGAAGCTTTTAATTGCCATAAATGTTATTATGAAAGTGACCATATTAACAAGGGACCAGATCCTGGTTACCACACTTACTAGCATGCAAGTAATTTCAGCCACCAGGGGCTACATTTACTAAACTGCAGAAATGGAAAGGTGGATAGATTCTAGCTCTCATTTGTGTATTCTGTTTTAGTCAGGGTCCATGCATTCTGGACCAGAATCAGAACAGTCAGTAAAAATAAAAGTCAGAAAAAAAAAGAAAAAGAGGATAAGAAAGTGAAGAAGGGGAATTACAAAGTAAAGAATAATAGTCTGGGCAAAACATAACAACACTGTGCCTAATGAGAGTTAATGGGAAAAAGTCAGCGTGGATATCACAGTCACTGACCCCAGAGCCCAGGATCCAAATCATGTTCCTTCTGCCTGTATGGTGGTTTCTCTTTCAAGTAGTGATAACTCTACTCTCTGGTGTGATCCTAGAGGATGGGTAATGGTGGTGATAACTCCAGTGTAGCAGCGAGCTGTCTGGTAACTGCTGTGTCTGTCCTCCCCCCAAAAGTGAAAGTTGAGCTTAGCCCCACACACTGATAGCAGTGTGCCTACACACTGCTATCACACTACACACTGAACACTACACACTGAATGCTGTACATACATGCCTCCTGACAACCTGCAGAAAATTATTTGTTTATTTAAAAGCCTGGTTGCAAGTGCGACTGCTGCAACTACTGTAGCCACGCCACTGTTTGAATGTTTAATGTACTATACTTCTTCATAGTCATAATTTGAAAAGGGACTCACAAAGTTTCCTATGAGCCATACAGAGTGCATACATCACAGCAAGACAATGTATGCATACATAAATACATACCAGTACAAGAAAATAAAAGAGGTAGGCAGTCTAGGGTGGAACATGAGCAGCATAAGTTTAAAAAGCAGTTTATTAAACAGAACACAATAAAACACATATAACAATGTAGTGTATTAATAGTTTAATACACTATTATACATATAAGCAAACAACTACATTTAATAAATTAAATTTTTTAAGAAAGTTAGCTGACTAAGGGGGTAAAATNAAGTAAGTAAATGATCGCTAAAAACTGATATGGTTGAACATTTTGATACAATTTTTATTTCAGTTACTTTTATTCTTAAATTAGGGTACANTATCCTAATCTGTGTGATCACTCGCAAAACACTCATCTCACACTAATGGACTATAGTCAAAGTTATAAAATCAAGTATATAGGCACCTTTATATTGTATATATACGTTACCTTGTAGGTTTGCCAAAGGAAGTTTAAACATTCCTCCAGCAGGAGGGGCTGCTGTTATTCCTGGAAGTGTGGCTACAGTAGCAGTGGGAAAATTCCATACAGCCAGACCCTGCTGCCCAGCCACTTGACCAGGAATGGTGAGGGGAATAAGAACAGGCTGTGTAACAGCCCCCGTGGGAGCCATTACTCCTGTAACAAGTGTAGTTAGGTTTTCCTGAGTCAAGACCTGCAAAAGGTAAACAATATCATCATTTGGTTTTCCACACTATCAATGTAAATAAAGATAATATACATAATCTCCTACAAATGGTCCACCATTAATCTCACCCTAATTTTTTCCCTATCACCATTTCTTTGGGAAACAGTTTCAGCACCCCTCCCTCTCCATTAATAGCCAAATAACCTTCTTGATTATCTGTGGCTGAAACATGTGTCCTTCTTCATCTTTGTATGCTCAATCCTCCTGCCAATTTCCCTATTCTCTCACCACCTCTTCTTCCCTTCCAATCCCCACACCTTTTATACCAGGTGTTGCTTTANCCTAGAATACTTGTATGGTATGCCCTCATACACAATAACTTAAAATTGTCTAGCCATGTTCCAGAATGTGTATTTATTAATTACATAATTATGAAGCACTATTGACAAAGCAGTTGTATGTTTACGATTTCAGTATTTAGGACCAGATCCAGGCAGACAATTGGATGTATGCAAGACGCATGGATAAGTAGACTAAGCCATTAACTGTGCCAGCAGTAGCAACAGTCTTGCAATAGCCATCAAGACTAATGGATCACAATCGTCTGGAGGTAGCAGACAAATATACAGCTAGTATAGGTACACAGCATCCAAACATCCACAAATAAGAAAAACAAGACACAAATGTTTTTACAAATGAGATTATAGTTTTTTTTTTCGGTTAACATGTAAAATATCTTGAGATCATGTCCAGGACTTAGCTTGCTCCGGTGATTAGTGATGGTAATTATTTCCTAGTGCACTCACTGTATGAAACTGACATGGCCTGTCCTGTTGAACAACAGAAAATACATCTAGAATTATGGTTATATTTTTTATAGGTTCTTTATTAGTTGGTCCTGTTCATTTTTACTGTGCAGACTGAAAATACAGTTTACATATAATTGCATATTACCCAAATCATTGAGGATGACTTGATGTTAGAAACAATACAAACAACTTCCATAGAAGATGCTTAATAGTTTTTATTTCTTTTTTAAAAGGACATGTAAGACATTTAAGCCTTACCAACACTTAAAAAGCAAGAAAGTACCATGTTTAAGCAACATTATATACATAATAACCTACATTTTATTTACATTGTACCTTTACTTATTCCATAATGCTCCATGATTACAAGTAATNGTTTCCTGTAGTTTGATTATCTTTCAGTTATTTATCTGGTATGTTTCACAAAATATGTTTCTTTATTTAATCAAAGAATTTGAGGTAAGAGTTGAAAAATGAAAATCTTGTACCATAATGCATCAAAATATAAATACAAATGTACTCAGGAAATGTAGAAATGTCAGAATAAATGGTTTGGGGCTGATCAGAGTTTGGGAGTAAGGGCAAAACAGGTGCAGGTGTAGACCTGGNCAAAANCAAACACTGAACTGCAGGGAAGGCAAGGCAAAACTGTGAAAGGGATTTAAAGTTAAAACATGACGTTTCCTAGCTCAACTCTAATTTATAAGT
>JABWIB010005511.1:11633-32037 GCA_016617825.1 Platyplectrum ornatum
ATAGATAGATAGATAGATAGATAGATAGATAGATAGATAGAATGACAGATAGTTAGATAGATACTATTTTGGAGGGAGGTTAGTTGGTTTTAAGGTTAATTTTGTATTTACTTTTGTAAAATACAGGTTTATATTAAAAGGTTTGTTCTTGTAGGTGTAAATTTAAAGATAAGACATTTAATGTGGCTCTTAAGATATATGTAGTATAAGGAGTAGTATTTGGTTTTAAGCTAGTATTTGGCACAAGAGAGCCATTTGATGTTCTCCCAAAGGTTTATGCCATAGGTAAAGTACAGCAAAATTACTAATTAAATGCTGTGGCCCTCCAGTTTTACATGTTGTAGGTGTCCCTGGCATTTATACACCAGTGGGAAACAGTCCAATTTATTTAGAAACTGAAATGAATAAATAGACTCTTGCATTCTTGCGTGTGGAGAAGATTATTAGTTTCAATTTATACATAATATTACAGATTATTGTTAATATTCTTTAAAAAACTAAACCCATAAAGTGATAGACCACGTGTAAATAAAGTAAAATATTTAAATTCAAACTTTTGTGTAGCTGAAATATATGCATATATAACAAATTGTAAATCAGTATAATACAGAGATATCAAACTTTAAATTTATTGATCATAAACTTATTGTTCATTGACTGGTTTTTATACAGAGCCATCATATTACAAAGCGATTTACATACTTAATTAATAATTATAAATAAGGCTGAGTGATAACAAACAGACTGGGTGAATAAGAGGACCTTGCTCACAAGCTAGACAAATAATGTTAACTGCTATGTGTTAAACCTTTACACAAGAGAAGTTAAACTCTGGATTAGGATGAGGAAAGGTTGATGGAAGTTGTAGATTGTTGGCCCTCACCAGCTAAGAATGTTGTGTACCCACGGAAGTGAAGAGTTGGCCTTGTTTCTTTGTCATTAGTTAAGGTAGTTTTAGCCATTTCTGGCACCATTCTTTGTTGTATTTTTGTTATTAGTTGTTTCTTTATTGTTTTTATTTATTTTTTTAGCATTTATTAATAAGTTTATGCAGTCAGGTTTTCTGAGTAAAGGTGGAGGTCATTTTGTGTGAGTCAACGGCTAGCCCACTGACTCATCTTTATGAAGAAAGTCAATGCATATCCTTAAAGTCAAGGAAAGAAGCATTGTATAAAAACCCTGTATTTTTTGGGGTTAAATGAAATATGAAAATGTCTAGAAACACAAACTCAATATAAACCATTGGCTTTAAGTGTACTAAATCATTATACATCAGATCAGTGGAATCTCTTCATTTCAATCACATGGAGGCTTAATTAATGTTGGTGTCCCCCATACCTCCTTTAAGCCTTTTTGTACTTTTGTATTCACTTTCACCAGTGGTGTAAGTGGAATATTGTGGGTGTCTCGCACTAGCCAGCCAGATCCATGCTCTGCGCTGATGAGGGGCAAGTACCCCGAAACAACTGTCTGCAAATAGGCAACTTTTCCCTAAGGAAGTAGTTGGTTATTGGCTTGGCATTTATTTCCAGTCATGTTTCCAAGGCTCCTCAGTGGGTTGTATGCAATTAGAGAAANACTACCTCCAATAAGTAGAGCTAGAGATTCAGCTTATTTGCCTAGAGCCTATGGGAATATTTACATATTTAGTAGAACATAATGACCTGTAAATCTCCATACACCATTTTTGGTGATTCTCCTTAAGGAGTATATCT
Source organism: Platyplectrum ornatum (assembly GCA_016617825.1). Taxonomy (NCBI): domain Eukaryota; kingdom Metazoa; phylum Chordata; class Amphibia; order Anura; family Limnodynastidae; genus Platyplectrum; species Platyplectrum ornatum. The sequence goes on from JABWIB010005511.1 coordinate 13,349, forward strand.
GTCCTCCTTAAATGATTATTAAATGATTATTAAATGATATCTTCAGCACTCTTAAATGTTTTCCACGTGTAGGAGACCAAGAGGTGTCCCTTACCCTAGAACGTGCAGAACTTAGGATACACAATTATTAACATACCTCCCAACATCCATGCTCCGGGCCGTGGGACACATAAGCCCCGCCCCCAAGACACCCTGACTCCGCCCGAGACACCCCGACTCCGCCCCGACCTGCCCAAGCCCCGCCCATTTTTAATGTCTCGATTAGCAGCATCATAGTAAAACCAGTGGCGTAACAACGTGTGGTGCAAAGGGTGCAGCTGCTATGGGGCCCGGGCCCCAGCAGCTATGAGGAGCCCCACAGCACCCCACCACCGCTCCCTGTCACTGCTGTCCCTTCGCTGACTGCAGCGTTACGATACAGGAAATCTCTCCCTGCAGTTCCATGTGCTGCCTGCAAGGGGAGCTCCTGTGACTGAGCTTCGGGATCATTGAAGAAGCTGCGTGTCAGAGAGGCCAAGAGGAGATACAACAGAGAGGTGAGTGACTGTGTGTGTGTTTATAGTGTGTATATAACATACCTCCCAACTGTCCCGCTTTGAGCGGGACAGTCCCGCTTTTGGCGGACTGCCCCGCTGTCCCGCCAACCACGCAGTATGTCCCACTAAGGGGACATACTGTTAGTATATTTTCCTTTAAATGATATTTGCCGCGGTGAAAAGGGGGCAGGGCTTAGCGGGACTAGGCGGAGTTTGGGCGGACCAGGGCGGGGCTTGTGTGGACCGGGGCAGGGTTTGGGCGGACTGGAGGCGGGGTTTGGGCTGACCCAGGGGCGGGGCTAATGTGTCCCGACCTCTGGCAGCAATAAGTTGGGAGGTATGATATAATGTATGTCTGCAAAGTGTGTGTGTAGTGTGTATGTATATAAAGTGTGTATGTGTAGTGTGTATGTATATAAAGTGTGTAATGTGTATATAATGCATGTATGTATATAAAGAGTGTGTAGTATGTATGTGGTTTTGTTGAATCTGTCATTATTTTATTCATCAAATTGTATCTGCACAATCTATATGTATATATATATATATATATATATATATATATATATATATATATATATCACAGAGACCTAAGTTGGGGGCCCCATTTAAATTTTGGCTATAGGGTTTAGCGGGACAAACTGTGAGGTGGGAGGGACAGCGGGACAGTCCCCCAAAAGCTGGACTGTCCCACTGAAAGCGGGACTGTTGAGAGGTATGTATTAACATTATTAACAAAAATGTATTTAATAAATAGATATTATACAGTAATATTTATTAAATAGTAACAAGAGACTTAAGCTTGACATATCACCATCTGACTTAGATTCATACTGTTATGTATTAAATATATATTTTTTTATATTTAAGTATCTTAAGATAATTAAAGATAAGGAATTATGTATTTGTGGTTTTTTTCTCGGGGCACAGTGTGCTGTATCCACAGTATTTCTGCTATTGCTTTCTATTGTTTATTAGAGATCCTAAGTGATGTTCTGCACTCTGCTAGCTAAGTCTAATAAGTTCTGTGCAGATCTCCATTTGTTTGCTTATGTCTAGCTGCATTGTACCATGTGACAGGTCAAAGGGTTAGATCCACCTTTTTGTATATCCTCAGCCCTTCAGGCTTATATCTTCTTACCTTTATGTGTCCTATCTCTTCATTTATTGTATTTTTCAACCACATGTACAGTGTTCTACTGTGAAAACCCACAGCTATATTGTATGGACTAAGCTCACAGTCTATATTAATAAAAGGTGGAAAGTTCTAGAAATCTCACTGTCTGTNCTTTAAGAGATGGACATTGTGGTTATACTACCTGAATAGTTCCACACTCCTTATGTGTAATGAGGGTCAAAATACACAGTGTGTCCCTGGTGCAGGTAATAGTGTTGTGAGGTATTCACGGCTGTTATTGCAGGTTCTTTTAAATTGAATAAACTCCACACGGCTTATCCCAGCCCCCTCACTCACACCCACCGGAAAGTAACTCAACCAGTTATCAACAGACACATTATGTCGGGCCTAACAAATGCATTAATATTTATTGTTATAAATTNTTTATTTATTTATTTATGTATTTCTCAATAAGTCTTTCCTGAAAGCAGTAACTTAAAACATATCAACCTAACTTGATGGGGGCCAAAGAAAGCAGATGCTTCACAATTCAGGCAACGGCCCACGTAAAATTGACACTGAAAACGAAACCCCATGAATGTGAATGAGGATGGATGCAGAGGGAGGAGTCTGAATGCGGACTCAACGTCTACTTTGGCTAACATAGAACCAACACCAAATTGACGAACTAACTGTAAAGCATCTTCGAAAGATTGGTACTGGACGGTAGCAGAAGACATAGGTATCGCATCATTGACCGATCTGCCTAAGGGGAAGGACAAGTGTTGTATAAACCTGTATTTACCTGCTGTTTTCTTTTGTATGACCCCTATTGGTGAAATTGTGAGTTCACGCAGAGGAGGGGATGGGAAAGGGACACACATCCTACCCAAACTAATTTGTTTGCTAATTTTTTCTTGGACTACCGTCGGCAATTGGTATGCTGATTTCAAATTACGCGAGCACGGCGTGTGAACCATCCCCACAATGGGCAGCCTGAAACCCTCACGAAAACCTTGCAACAAAAAATATGCCAAATTCCTACGCGGATATAGCTCCAGCCATTCAGTTAATTTGTCCAAGTTAATCGGAGAGGGAGCTCTACTTAGTTCCGGCCGAGGGCACCGGTCGTTGACCGACTGGGGGGGCAGTTGCGCGGGGACAATCTTTAGCTGAGTGGCGGCCACCACATTGCAGGCACGTGTGGATAAAAGGTGCAACGCCTCCCTTTTTGGCAAAAGGAGTTGCTGTAACCGTAACATTTTCCTCTATTGGCAGCAGAAGGGGCCNCGTTTCACTATAGAAATCTGCAAATGAACACCACGCTGAGAACCACCTCTGGTAAGATTTATATGCATCCTCGCCTGTAACACCTTTTTTGCGGGCTTCAGATAGACCTTGCTTACCAGCCGCCGTTATAGCAAAATATCAACATATCGGCCTGCGCAAATTGTTTTTCCTAGCACTTGCCCTTAACCCTCATGACAATCCGTGTACTCACACCCTATGGCTTCCTTAGCTGCCAGCGTTGCAACTTTAATTTTGTCCGCTGATCGCTTGTGCTCCCTCCTACGCAGGTGCNTCTCTATAGCCCTTCCCAGTGCACTGCTGTGTTCCTTATCGTCTAATTCTGACATACAGTAAGAAGAACCTGACGAGGAGGATGTAGATGAAGGCGAGCCCTCGACAGGGGGTGTAATCTCACCTAACGGTTCGCTCTGTATGGGAGGCCTGTCAGTTCCGTCCGCTTGGGCTGAAGTATGTGGACCTGTTGTCTCATTTACCGGGGGATTCTCAGTAGCTGGCTCTTCTCCCGCATTCCCTGCCTCAGACATCTCCACTCTGACTGGCTGACTGGCTGCCTTTGACGATATGACTCTGCAACAGATCGATCATCATTACGTCTGTACCGCTTCGCCTTAACGCGTTTCGCCCTCTGTGAGGCTGACCGAGATGATGAAGAGGAACTATAAGGTGGGCTATGGCGTGATCTGGTTGAAGGGCGGTGCCGGTCATACCTATGGTTTCTGTATGACCTGTGTGGAGATCTGTCCCTGAACCGTCTATGGGGGGACTCATATCTGTGACGGGTTACCGACCTGTACCTGTGGTTGAGATGAATATAAGTGTTTCTTGAAGTGAAAAGAGAAGAGAAAATAAAAAGGGAAAAGATGAATAAGTAAGAGAGAGAAAAGAAAACAAGCTGAATATGCACACTTAACTCCACCCCTTTTCTGACTGATAGGGCAGGGTCAGCCGGCTAGGTTTAACCCTGCTCGGTCAATTAACCCCTTCGCTTCCATTCTTTGTGTCACTGAGTATCCAGGGAATGTACGAGCCGGTGGTAAGTTTATGATATGCATAAAGCCCAAGGGGTATCTTTTTTAAATCAACTACCAACCATCATCTCTCTCATTGCCGACCTCTCACACTTTTATAGCATGATCTCAGACAGTGGCTAGCCTATGACAGAAGACTAGGCCCGTGTAGCACGCATGACACATAGATAGCCAGGCGCCTGACCTGCACCTTCTGCTAGTAAACACATAATGTTACTTCTCCTTCTCGAACACAATGTAACAAAGTCAGAACCAGACATCCCTTCTGGCAGAACTTTTACTGATTTAACCCCTTGTGATGCTGGGGTATTACACAAATATCTGTCTTTCAAGACCTCCTGGTTTTATATGTGTTTTATATGTCTTCTGTCAACTGTTTTGAATGTTTCTTTATTCAGCCACCCTGATTAATACATTATACATTTATTAGTACATTTATTAGTACGTGATTGTCTCTTGTGGTTGTCTAGGTTTTTATAATATCTCTCTTCTCGGTATTTACTAAAGCCACAGCACAGCACTGATTTCTCCAGTGTTGTACTCCAAGGCCTAAATTTACTAAGTAGGGATATTGAAAAGTGGGGATGTTGCCCAGTGTGCAAAATGAGGTTGGATCTGATTGGTTGTTATGGATAACATCCCCACGTTTCATCCTTCCTGCTTAGTAAATTTAGGCCCAAGTTTCTCCAATCGATTGAAACAGATTTCTGATATTAAACAAGCAGCATCATCGCTCACCTGCGCTTGTTCTCTCTGACAATGGTGGCACTTTTTAAAATCTCATAGAGAATGAACTGTACAGTTATTTGTCATGATGAATTCCTGTGCAGTATGGATTTCACAGTTTTTTCCCTTTTGCCCCAGGCCTCCATTGTCAAAAAAGCCTAGATCGCTGCAACTTATGAGATCAGTGTGATGAAGGAGGGAATAGTGTGACGAAAGACACAGTTTATTAAGTGGCCAACATATTATTGTCCACCTCACATAATAGCGGCCACACCCAGGCATCACTGGCCATTCTAATGCAGACAGGACTCTTAATCCGGTCCTGCCTGCATCCATACCTTCTGTGATTCATATGTTTCCTGGCAGTGGGTAGTGAGCACTAAGAAATGGATGCAAACTGCACAGTACAGGCATTTCCTACTTCTGCTGCCCTATATAATCTTATGATTTGTCCCCATTCTACATGACGATGGATCATAAATCTAAATGCAGGAGCCTTAGTTCGGAAGCCTGTTCACAAGATGAGAATGACCTCCCATGTGTTTGCAGACAGTATCAGATATCAGAAGGTCAAAGGCAGAACCAGTTGAAGTATAAAGACGTTATTTGGTCTTGAGGCTCTGCTTTTCTTTTGAAATGACTAAGTAGACCCCACATATATTATTAAATAACACTACAACAAAAGCCAATTACTCATTTTGAAAATATGTCTATAAAACCAATGTTTTTCATGAACAGTGATATTTAGATACAGTAAAACGTTCTCTGTGTTCCAATGTTGACTTAGTAGTGGTGGTAAATATGCTTATTTAAGTGTAATTAGATTGTAATTATAGTAATCAGACCCACATATCTTTTAAGAAACATAAAACAGCAGACGTTTTATAAAGCGCTACCCATCTAAAGCATTCCTGAGTCTCGTACAAAAGCATAACAAGAACTATTTAAGGGAGAAAAGGCTTTTTTTGTTGATGTTGTTCCATCTATTATCCTGTTTTAAAACTGTCAGTTTACTGAGAACTAATGTTCTCCGGCATGAAAGGCTCATAGCATTGAATAGGAAACCTACATTTCAATTACTGTTCTGAATTGTGCTTGAAAGATTATGCATGGTAGCTTGTTTATTGTACATTAAAACATTTAAACCCAGAACTTTCTTTAAAAAAAAAATTTATATATATCCAATATATTCTATATGCTTTTGTTGTTTGTTTTTAACATGTCCATAATACTTTCATTCTTGTCGCTGGTTGTGTAAATGTACAGCAGTTTACAATGTTGGCATAAAACATATTTTGTATCTTAAACTGTACATTGACTCAGAACATACTTTTAAATACTGACATTTGTATGGTTAGCACAAAGCATCCATTTGGTTATACGGTGTATGTACGTTGTAGGGTAATTTATCAGAAACCAAGGTCTATGCTGCTAAGTGTTAGTTTGCAAAAGTTTTGCTACAAGCTACAAAGCAATGTCTAATGTGCAATGCTGTCTCTGTGACTCTGTGTAAAAGAACTGATTCATAGCAGCACAAAAAAGGGCTAAATACTGGTTTGCCTTGGTAATGTCAGTCCTGTGTCACAGGAAATGCACAAGGCTNTACTGTGAGTCAAATGAGCTCCATGTATGGGTGGGACACACCACTAACCATAAAGCTTCAATACTTCTTTTTCATACATTCGTGGTTCTATGCTCTATGATTAGACTTCTACGCTAGTTTTTACATGAAACATGGTACAAGCTCTTATTTTAGAATATGTACTTTAATTAGGAAAAGAAAATCTACCAATTTAAGGACTGAGGACTGGATCTAGATGTGCATGTGAATTACGTCCACACACAGGTCTGTGGTTACAAGCAAGAGAGGGGAGTTCACTCCCTTGTGCGTCCCCGACCTCGTCCTCCCATACCTCGTACAAACTTCTGGACACGTAAAGGTCCAAAAAATCAATGCACTGATCTGCTTCCGTATAAAGCAGATCAGGGAGTAAAGGCTTACCCCTGCCCATGGATTACTTAGATTGCTTAACCAAAGGATTGTATGTCAGGACTTAAAACCAAAGCACAGATAATGTCCACATTTCATTCATTAAGAAAAATCTTGGCCATACAGTGCACTACATAGTACAAGAGCTTATTAATAGCAAATATGCTCAAACCTTAATTTAACTAGGGATATTTATTTGTAATGGGTTTTTTTTAGATGAAGGAAAGAAATATCTCATGTGAAATATGTAGCCTGGTATATGCTGCTGCATTTCAACCTGTATGCTTCCTTGCATGTTTTTTAAGATATTTCTTTTATATAATGTCCTATCCAGAATTGCAGAATTGGAGAAGTTTTATATTAATCCAGTCTTAATAGGGATGACACTTGAGGAAGCTGATCCATAACGGCGCATCCACCTGTTTTATAGACGTCAGCGCTACTTAACTTAGCACTTAGCATGTGCGGGCAGGAAAAGTCAACTGAAGATAGACGCAAGTGTCTGCGACGGCATGCGCGTCCATATGTCAAAAGCACAAAGCAGGGCGTTACATGGCATTAACAAATATACTCATGCACATTTTCCATTTCTTTGGCTTGCACTTTAAACTTACATGCACCCTACTGTAGGTATGGTGTAAGCACAATTTGTAAGAGTTTTCCTTCATGAAACCCTATGAAAGCTTCTGGAATATTCTGAATCACCTCATTGAACAAATTTAAAATTGCAAGAAAGGGAGACATAGTTCAATGGTGATTTCACTATGAATTTGCTTTTATTTGTAATAAAAATGTTCTTTTTTTCACATATATGTTGTTTGTTTTACATTACAGTACATAATACCATTTTTATAAAAGAGCACTATTATTTACAAAAATTAAAAAAAAAAATGTGTTAAAAATGGAAAAATATCAGTGAGCGGCCACAGACTTCAGTACAGCGGTTCACACATGTACAACACCACTTAAAGAAAACCATAAAAACGACAAACATTTCATACACAAAGTAAAATATAGAATATGGTGACATTCGTATTTATCGTAACACAAATGACTTCAATTAATACAAAAAATGCTATGTATCTGCGCATANATAATAAAAAATGCCCCCGATTCAGAGTTTATAAATATTCAATGCTAATTAGAAGATTAATACAAGATGGACGATTTAGGGGGAACTGTATGTGTGCTAACTTAATATCAAAACAAACATAGCAAGAGGAATACATATCCAGGACCTGATCCAAAGTTTTAGGTGCATACGGAATATGCATGCAGTGTCCTATCCAGCACAAACACAGAACTCTGGATAGCATGCAGGGAAAAAGGNCGCAGTACAACCCCTGAAGTTCGAGCCAGTCTCTTATGAATTCAAATAGGTTTTTAAAATATTTTACTTTTTAGCACTGATAACTTAATTAAATACTTTTAATTTTGCAATGCAATAAAAAAAACTAATGACATTTAAAAATAATGATATCCAAAAGTAGGGTTTTTTTTAATATTAATAACATTATTTTATGGAAACAATTGATAAAATAAAAAACACAACTTATAGTTTTCCCTTACATCCTGTGGGNTGGTGTAAGCCTTTGACAGAAGCTCAGTCAGCTTACACTTCTATTGCGACTATTTAATTGATGGGGGAAATGAATCCATTATTACTGCTGCAAACATATTGTCATGTAAGTAGCAACCATTCAGCTTTCATGTGTAAGGGCTTTGTTGGTCATGTGTTATGGACAGTATACAACATCTCTAATTTGACAAACCTGAAAAACTAAATTCTCTGAAGAGCAGTAAATTAGATGCCAGATAATGATCAGCCCTGAATTCCAATTCTTGTATGCTATGGCTTTCCGGACAGGTACTTATCTGTGTGTGCTCGCCTCATGTTGTCCTGGGTTTCCTACCACACGCTAAAAACATGCTGGTAGTTTAATAAATGATCCCATGCGAGTGTGTTGTGTAGTGCTATTGGTGGCCAGTTTTCTTACCACGATATGAGACAAAATAAACACTTTTAATAGTGAACAGCAGCTCAACTGCAAAATGAATGTAAGCTTTGAGTGCCAGATCCAGACACCAGTTCCCTAGAGCTTTCAACCTTCCCGCGAACTCCCGTGCTTCATCACGCGAACATGGAANTCTGGATGGTTGACCATACTGTAACGTTATCACACCATCCTTCCTTAAAAGGTGTACTGTGCGGAAGTGTGGATCATGTGTAAAGTGTTATTCAAGCCCTAACTTTCCTAATTAGATATAGACAGACTGCCCCTTCTATAATCCCTACCTGGGATGTCTAATGCTCTTCCCACTGCAGCTGAATTACACTACAGTATCTAGGCTCTTGCAACTCTCTACCCTGTTACTTTAGATCCTGTAGATAAGGGCTCGAAGTGGGGGTGTATACGGGGGTATGCCATACCGGCACTTCTCTTACTGATGTAATTGAACACCTTCACATCTCCATTGACTTACATTATATTTTGTGTTTCCATACCGCCACTTCTGAATATTCATACCCTCACTTCTAAATCTTCACTTCGACCACTGCTGTAGATGTATCATCTATATCTGCAAGCTGTTCTACCAAGAGACATACCTTCACTTCTCCCACTGAGTTCACTGGCAAACTATAAAACCTATAAAGGAAGAACAGATGAACCATCTCATGTGCGTGTTCTCTATCCTGGTGTCTCACCTGTCTGTACAAAGGGATAAAGATGCCAACTACACTTTCTGTCTAAAGCTGGCCATACACTGAACGACTTCGTTCCCGTGGATAGTCGCCAGCCCCTAGGGAAAATCACCCTGTTTGCAGGCCCATACAAGGAACGAAGTCGTTCCCATGTTAGCCTATGGAGAAAAAAAAAAATACCTAAAAAAAAAGAAATAAATGAAAATAAAATAAACTCACCCGTCTCCTGTGCTGCGGCGTCTCTGAACTGCACAGAGAGGACGCTGTATATGCGTGACTCCGTCATGTACATACAGCGTCCTCTCTGTGCAGGACAGAGACGCCGCCGCACAGGAGACGGGTGAGTTTATTTTATTTTAATTTATTTCTTTTTTTTAGGTATTTTTGTATTTTTAATAAACAAACGAACATTGGATATCAATCGGGAAATCCGATTGATCTCCGATGTCGTTTGTTTACGTTCCCCGGCGTTTAGTCGCCGTTGGGAACTTTCGGTCGTGGCCATACACGGGCCGAATTTCGTTCCGAGCTCACGATATATTTACAAATAAACAACATTAATACAATGTAACTAACTTATGGTAGAGTACTCCCCTTAACCAACTGATTTAACCTGTACTTAAACAATAATATAACAACAGCTGTTACAGTAATGGTATCCACTTTATTCTGTCCCGTGTATCATACATTCTTTTCACACTATTGCCCGACAATTCCAGAGATTTTTTAAATATATTTTATTTCTTTGTTTCTGTGCACATGTTAGTCTATAATTTATTAGAGAACACTATTTTGTGCAACTAAACTTCTGTATATATTTTCAACTTCTAACTTCAGGAGAGCACTGGTTTTACGTATAATATTATCAAGATTTGGAACAACTGTGTTGGTTCCCATTAAAAAATATAATCCAAAATTCTGTTTCCTTCTAATGGTAATAAAAGTGTTCATTGTTTATTGTTTATGTGCCATATGTACTTGTTACTAACATTTTGATTTATTTCTGATTTTTAGAATCCATTTAATAAATCTAAAACAAAAACGCACACGTGCATTTTACATTTGTTTCTTTGTTGTAACATTGTATTATTTCTGTAATTTTGTAATGTAAGAAGCATATTGGTTTGCCAAAATGTCTAGACAAGAATATAAACTATAATAAAAAAAACATAAATCTCTAAAATATTATGTAGCAATAATATATTGATAAATTGCATCCTAACTTTTATATGCCAGAAGGAATGCAGTAAATGAAATCTAAATTATGATTACCCAGACCATAAAATTGCTAATGCAAATATGTCTTAATTCAGTCTCTTGTTAATTTAAGTATTAATTTTTATTAGTGAGAATGTGATATAGTAATAAAACAACCACATGAAATTTGGCACCATCTGTACTGCTTATTTTATTTAAACAACATATTGTTTTCTTTTAAATAAAAAAGAAAAGAAAATGTCACTTTCAACTACAAAGGCTATCTCACTGTTGGTACACCGTGACTAATTACTTAGAAGTGTGCTATTTCGTCATTCTTTCTAATTACAAGACAGCAAAGATTTTATAGATTGGACAGAGTGTGTAAGTAAGTTGTATTTAAGTATTTTATAATGAATATTACTAGACCTGTTTTAAAAATATGAATGTTCAGGGAAGACTAAATGATAATTAAGATCACATTAAAACAATAGAATTCAGTTTGCCAGGATTTACTTATATTATGAAATGTTAGTGTGTGACGTGTCTTTTTGAAATATGAGCATATGATGGCAATATGTAGAACTGTTGACTTTGAACATTTTGAACTGTACAGCCAGCTGTACTGGCCTCAGTTACTAGTTGATGAAAGGGTAATCACATGGACTCGGCTAGTATAGTAACAACTAAAGACATGACTGAAGATATACAACATTCTTAGTGGAGCAAACTGGGGGTTTTGTGTTTTGTAGGCCGCATGGGCATTCTATCAAATATATGCATGTGATTTTGGACTCAATCTCGTATTCCTGATGAGTGTTGTTTGATTTTAATGTTTGTGTTGATTTTGTGAATTTTTGGTTAGTTAGTCTGCACCCCATGAAGTTACCACAATAGTAGAAACTGGGTTTGGTCTAACTAGGTACCGTAGTATTTATGTCTGTTCTGATATGGTTCTGAGCTAGTTTTTGTTGTAAATTCGGGGTGTATGCTAGTTATATACTAGTTGTGGTCTTTCACCTACTAGATCTGCTATGATTTTATCTTTGTGAAAAATGTGGCAGTGTTTATGTTGTATTGTTGGAGGGTTTTGGTATTATTGTTGTAATCATTATGTGATGTAATGATACAAGACTTCAAAGGGTGAGTGCAACTACATAAAAAACTCTTGCCCCACCTCTAGACAAGACCTACTGTACTACACCATATAGTGTCTCAATTCTCTCCCCATCACCCACCCGCTACAAACGATTGTGGACCGGGAGGACAATAACCGGCAGAACCAGGACAACTGACAAATAACCAAACAAAACAAACAAACAACTCCGATATGAAACAAGCCATAAAAGTGTAAGTCAAAAATTTGTAAATTCAAAACGTTAGATATTAATACATCCCCCTTGTCCCATTGTAAAGTATCAAAAACTTTAAATGGAAACTATACTGTTACATGCTCCAGGGTATAGCAATGTCTGGAGATGTGCAGGTAAGCTCAGTGCTGTGGTTACGGGTGGTGTTGGCAGGGTGTCGTGGGAGTGGAACTGCCAGCGCTTCCATTAGAACCATTACAACCAATGTGGCTAAAGCGGGTATCACTGGGGTCGGTTTGCAGGGACCAAGGGAGGTTTCATCTGTGGATGGCAGAGGGATGCATGCAGGGAGGCAATCCTTTGTGGTTTGGATACTGAGCATGTTGAGGGGTGAGTCTTGCTTTGTTGTTTCCAGGTTCTAATCTGTCTTCCAAAGTCTTGTGACAATTAGGTTGTGGTTCAGGCAATCAATTCTCAGAGGGCTTCTTCTCCACCTGTCATTTGTATGCTGTGGTACGTAATGTGTCTGTTTTAATGTTTGGGTGCACTCTGGGGAAAGGCATTTTGGCTACCTATTGGCCAGACCACGTGGTCACCACCAATAAGCTTGCAGTGTTCCGGGTCTCTGCCATCAGCCAAGTCCAAAGTCCAAAACAGATCAATTGAGGCAGGGTAGCTTGGTAATTTTTCAGGGCCGCCCTCCAGGGGATATTATGGTACTGGTGCATTGGAAATATATGGTCACTGTGTATATGGTTGTAATATTTTCTTCATTAAACCCAATTAATTGTTGTGGTTATTGCAGCCATTATTCCTCATAGGGTTTTGAGCGGTCTAGGGTCTATAAAAAAAATTGAATGGGGCTTGCAAACAGTTAAATCGTTNTGTTGTCGTTGGTGAAAGGGTCATTAGTCAACCATTAATATGCCATGATTTGCTGTTGCTTTATCAGAGTGATGGCATACATTAATCTGTTTGAGAGATATCTTTATTTGTACAGCAGCTTTTTGGGGGCCTTTTCTAGTTTTTCGTTGGCATTTCGCTTTGGTGGTAGCAGTGGGGGTGCCAATGTAGTTTTGGTGCATGGGAAGAAATATTTGCCATCAGAGGTGCACCCTTCTAGTCCTAATCAAGTCATCTGTCCCGTGATGAGGTCTTGGTGTGCCTCCTTCAATAGATGAGGAGTGAAATTTTAGGAGGTGAAGCCAGAGGTGTTTCATAAATTCTTAATGAATGTTGTTAAAAGTTTAACAAAAGTTAACTTGTTTAACTTTCCATTCATATGCATGGTAAGTATACTCTGCTTCTGTGTGATCTTCTCCCTAGCAAGACTGTGTTGAAAAGCTTGAATAATTCAGTGTTTTTCAATCCCCCTGTTGAAAACAATTTGAAATAAAATGTCTTTTCAAAATTTTTTTTGCCAATTTGGCTTTAGTATATTGTCAATTTGCCACATCAAAAAATTGTCAACAAGGGGACACCCACGACACCCAGACACCCACGAGTCTTTAAAAACAACACTCATGGATTGCTGAAAGAATGCATTATCCTACCATATTTGACCTGCCTTTATAAGATCAATAGCGCCATCAAGAAGGCCGCCATTGCTCTGTTTTGATATACCATTTTAATGTACATAGTTTCATGGAGATTGTGGACTAAGCACTAGTGAATGGAAGAGTAAAATCTATCTCAATAGAGTTTTGTCAAAAAAGTTGGTAAGCGGGAGAGTCTATTAACAATTTATACTCAAAAGTCTTTACTCAAACATAAACTTTGAGGAAAAAATAATGGAAGAAAGGAAGAAAAATGTAGCACTTCTGTGGGATGCTTTGTTGTTTTAGGTACATGTAGAAAACAAATTCCTTGGGTGTTTTAGTTTTCAGAGGATATTAGTTAAGGGTTTGGATGGAAAAGCCAGAGAGTTGTATAAAACTGAAGTTAGCAGAGTGTGGACAGTGTTAGACAGCTATTAAGTGGCATTAAACTGCAGTGAACAGAGCGAGTACAGCGCAAGTCGAGCCAAGCCAAGCCAAGCCCCAGTTCTCATTAGTTAATAATCATTTAATTCTTCACATTAGAAAAGGACAATTGTAATTTATTTCCATCCATTACAGTTCATGTAAATCCATGAATAGTGAGACTCATCAATTCATTCAGGAACTAACAATTTTGGATTACAAATAGAACTCTCGACCACATCTTTTCCCATAACTGTTATGACTAGAGAGATAGAGAGATACCTCTCCTTAATTAATGGTAGATGTATAGTAAAAAAAAAATTGAAAATATTTGTGACAGCCTGGTGGACAGAGGTGTCCCGATATGAAACATGTATTTTGAATGCTAAGTGACTAACCCCAAAGTTGGATTTACACTCCCCGCTAGATCCTGCCCCCACCTGCTATTACCCTAAGGTAAAGCAGACGGGGCAAGATGGGACACCTAAAACTTACAGGATAATTTTTGGAACAATGAATACACCTGGTTTACAAAAAACATATTTATTCATTAAGCACATCCTGGTACAGACTTAAATAGTTACATATCTAAATGTATCAAAAGTGAACATTTACAAGGCATATGTACACATTATAATAATACACATATTCTTTAGGAATAACAATCAACATACAAGACTTGACATAAATATAACTTATACAGAGGAGCATTCACGTTTGAGTTCCTCGTGCGAAGATTGAATCCCTTACGCAAACAGCGTAAGGGAGGAAAACTCACGGTTTTTTGTTCGTATAAAAATCTGTGAGATTCTGCTACTGTAAGAGACTTCACAGGATTGAATCGGCCCCTAAATGTTTGGCCAGACAGGTTTGGGTCTTAAAGGGTAATGAAAAGGTGCCCACCCAATGCTTTGGTTAGAACTTAAGTCACTCAACAGCAATACTGCTACCCCGGGATCAGCTATCATCTGCGGGATTAGGTATTATTTCAGAAACCTTTCCCCAGGCTCATCCCCTGCCTTTCTTTCGGTGGGTGCGGTCTCTCTGGCGTCTCTGAGGTGCCAACTTTCCGACTTCTCTTGGATCCCATGCCAGTGATTTCGGGNGGTGGAATTTGCGGTTCATCACATGCTGCCGACTTCTCGACTACATAAGGTCTGACCTCTGCCACCTCCACGGTGCCTCCAGCACCTCCCTTCCATCATCCGTCTGAGGTGTAACATCAACATGTTCCACCCAGGAACTGCTCACTGGCCTTTCCACTCTCTCATTTTCGTTTATGTGCTCTCTCTCCCACATTTCCACCTTCCTTGGCTCACTCGACTCACTCATGATGTTGTCACGTCTCAATCTGCCATTACTCTCAACATGTCAACTCTTGTTTTCCCGCTCTGACAGTTACTTATATCAACTCTCCCTCTTTTCAATAGTCAGTTATCAAGCTGACCCATACTCCCAACAATCATAGTTGAATAACCATCTAAATCTTGTTTTTGCTGAGTAAAAACGTTAAGCTCGTGCCAGGTGAAACCAGAGTCAAAAGCCAATCGGTAAAGCACAGTATTTAGTTTTTCAGAAACCAAACGTATGAAATGGTTCATACGTGTTTCATGTGTAAATGAGAAATTACTAACAAAGCAAATTATATTTGAAAATTAACAGAATAAAATAAAATAATCTTACTCTAATTGTGTGTGGGTGTTTGATAAACATTGTTTTTTGTTAGAAATGTTTATTTTATAGCAATTTATATTGTAATCTTTGTAATCTTTAAGACTTCTGTAATCTAATATGCCCTGAGTTCACTGCTCCAGTCATCTAGTATAATTAATATTGTAGAGAATAAACAACTTGTGACCTCACCTTAGACCTGATCTAGACCTGCAGGTATGTTCCCTTGCATGACAGAGGGAAGATCACACCCCTCTCCCACCCCTAATGCATACAAGCCTTCAGGATACTTAAGTGTTAAAATAAAATGTACCTGTCTAAACACAGGTAGAATCACATATAAATAAATAGAAACAATTCCATTGAAGCTTACTTTAGTCTGTATTTTCATGTCCCCAATGTGCTCTATTTATAATTACTTCTTAGAAATGGTAATCACAATTCCTTGTTTAAAAATAAATAACACTCTGATTATCTGCATAATTGTGTTTTCCTCATTTTACATATATAACAGTTTTGCAATTATGATGTTGGCTGTATTGCTATTAGCGCCTTTGTAAAATATTTACTCTGCAATATTAGCATAAAGGTTTTAACATTACCTTTTACCGTAACTATGATTGATTGAATAGATTTGCTTTGTTACAATTGTTTATTGACATATATTTAAAGGTGTTGTTATGTTTCTTCCCAGATTCCTGTAACAGTGATGTTACATGACTTTTGTAGTGTTTGTGGGAACTGTCATCTGTCTGCCTTTAGGGTCCCTTATCACACAATGCTGAATTACAACTCCAGAAATCTTGATACTATTTGGAAAATAATAAAGGAAACAAAGGAGCTTATCAGTGGAGGTCTGTATTTAAATGCACAGCTTTTAGGATCTTGATTGAAATTGTAGAGAAACCTAATACCTTTTGCAAGTTATATCAGTGGTCAGATATGGTGTACAGAAAATCATTGACATGCTCTGTCTTAAGCTGGCCATCCACGAGAACGACATAGTTCTCGTGGAATATCAGCACCGACAAATGGGGTGATTTTCCCCATTTCCCCATCACGATATCGTTCTCATATTGTTCTTGTGCAAAATCAGCACCGACAAACAGGGTGATTTTACCTAGGGATACCTATCGTGGCCATATGAAACTGTTGAAACCTGAACAAAAGAAGCGGTGCCCAGATGTTTCCTATGATGCTCCGGCACCTTCAGCGTGTAAACAGAGGACGTTGTATTTATAAGTATGTTTTTATTTCATTTATTTCTATTTTTACAGGGTTTTGAGAGCTTGGATCTGATTGGTTGCTATGGGCAACATCCCCACTTTTCAATCTCCCTGCAATCTCCCTGTTTAGAAAATTTAGACCGTAAACCTCAAATGCAGAATTGTACAAACCAAAGCAATCCTTTTCTCATTTAGATATCATGAAACCCTGACGAGCAGAGGATGAATACAGAGGAGCACGGATGTCCTTATGACATACTCTCTGCGCTTGCTCTAGTTCTGTACACAACAGTTTCCCGTTGAAAAACAGACACAGCTCTGGATCAGGTCCCTGGTTCTGAGATTTGTCTTGCGCAGGGACTATGCCAAAGAGCAGTCTACAGATTGAAAGTGAAGTAAGAAACAAACATCTGTTTGCTTCGTATCTCCCTCTCTTGTTGTTTAATAAATGTGATAAACACTGTCACTTCGCTTCCACCAACTAATTTAATACTGAGCTGGAAATAGGGCATTTTCATTATACTAACCATATACTAATCTTTTCATTATGCTAATTACTTGTGTACTTTACAAGCTGTCAGCCCTGACGGTCAATTTGTTTCTCCTACTACTGCCATATGCTGTTTAGCTATTTGTGGTGCTGACTATCGCTCTACATTGCACGACGAGTAACTGGCTCCTGATCCAGCAACAAAAGGCATTCATGAATTCTGAAGCCTTATATTCTTCTAATTGGTTCTGTGTTTCAGAAATGGCCTGTTCTGCCAGTTAACTTCTTTCTATTATTACTGCTGCTATGATTCATCCGGTGCATGCTGGAACTCTTCTTTGAATATTAATCAAAATCCTCTTTTTATTCATTGTCTCACACCCAGTTTAATTAATTGCACACTTGGAAATCTTTTTGGTCCTGTAAAAAATAATGCAATTTAATAATTAAATGGTGGTTTGATGAATGAGACATCACAGATTTACTTATGTCCTAATATTGTTATAATTTCTTAGTATTTGCTTAATTTGATTACTAAATGGGTATAACAACAGTGTTATTAAATATACAAATTGCAAAATATAGTTATAATCTAGCGTTATATTTAGCTGTCAGAAATAGAGCTTGACAGCTGTATTGGCTTTGGCCAATAAAGTCAGCTAAAAAAATGATACAAGATTTGCACCATGATGGTCGAGTGTGTATATATATATATATATATATATATATATATATATATATATATACTTTATATACTCGAGTATAAGCCTAGTTTTTCAGCACATTTGTTTTATGCTGAAAGTGCCCCCCTCAGGTTATACTCGAGTTACTGCCCTGGATGATGCAGGGATGTGAGCATGCTCCTAGTTCTGCGTTACAGTTATCAGTCCACAGGGACGAATCTTGCTAGCAGCCTTCTTATGTCTTCTGTTGTGTGGCAGCGTTTTCCCCTCTGTCCCCAGATACCAGAGCTGAACACATTGCACAGATCTAAGATGGAGCTGAGGTAAAGGAGGGGGAGAGAATGCAGCATGCCAGTCACCCACCACAATGAGCCCACAGAGCTGAAACAGGCATGATAGTGTGCTGTATGGGTTACAGCATGGCACAAGAGCTTTGCATTGCCTTATATGCCTTATATTGACCCTGCACATTAGTGAAAGAGGGGGACAATAGAGAAGATCTATAGGAGCTGGGACATAGAGACCAGAGACAATGCAGTCCTATGGGGGCAATGATCCATCAGTGACATGAGGGACATGAGCCTTCCACAGGGATGACAGACAGACATACTGGGGGAGGCTTATACTCGGGTCAAGTTATCCCAGTTTTTTAGGTGAAATGAGGTGCCTCGGCTTATATTCGGGTCGATTTATACTCAAATATATACGGTATATATATATATATATATATATATATATA
>JABWIB010005512.1:9619-33867 GCA_016617825.1 Platyplectrum ornatum
GGTGAGGAGGAGGAAGAGGGGGGGGCTGTGAGTGCAGGTGAGGAGGAGGAAGTTTTGTCACTTCCATGTCCTGTCAGCAGGGGGTGTAGTATAGATTTAGGGTACCTGGTATGGTTGTTGGTGTCATGTCTATAGGGGGGCCTAACATGGGTATTAATTGCCCCTTAGTCAGGAATATGGTATATTAATGTATGTTAGTATATGCAGGAATATAGGTATATAAAGGGCTGGCCATTATAGACCACATTAACATTTAATTTAATTGCCGCTAAAAATACTCCTTAAAAATGCTATGAGGAGTATTTTTACTCCTGCTGAAAAAATGTAGCGCGATCACTGAGCCAATATTCCCCCTTTTGTGTATCTAGCCTTCCAATATCTCCCCTTTGTGTGTCCCTCTGCTTTGCAAGTCTCAGTATACAGTAACAATCCTATACAGCCTAATGGAGGAGTCCCTGGCACAACGCACTTACCACTAATCAGATTCTAGCAATCAATTTTATATTACATACTGCAGAATATAATCTTGAATTTGATTGGTTGCTATGGGCAACATCTCCACTTTGCCATTCCCACAGTTTAGTAAGTATAGTTCCAGGCCTCTGCAGTCATAGTCCGATCGCTGGGGCTTTATTTACTAAACTGTGGGAATGAAAGCATGGAGATTTAAGATCAGATTTAAGTTGACATTTTCTAGTACAGTATATAACAGGAAACTGAGAGCTACAATGTATGGGTAACATCTCTACTTTTCCACTCCCACAATAGACTCTGATGTCAGATTGTCAAACACAATCCTAAAACTGCCCATTCAATTTACAATTTTTAGCTCATATGATTTTTGTGGATTTGGGCTAAAAATCATCTATAAAACACTGGAAAACTATATCTTTATCAATCCAAATTCCGGGGATTGATAAAAAGCAGAGGAAGTTCTATTATGAATGACAATCCCCATCCATGCTGGCATGCATAACAACTTCCTTTCTGTTAGGGAGAGGACGTGCCGGGCCAGCAGCTGGACACTTCTCCGGTGCCTGCCCCAACACCAGCAACTGGGAACCAGTAGAACAATGTCTCCCATTTATCAGCACCTATTTCCACTAGAACAGTATCGTTGTAGTGGAAGCCCAGCTTAGCTCCCATGTGCGCAGGGAGACTTCACTCCACTCACATGCACAAGAGTTTTGATAGTTATACCCCGTTCACACAGACTACCCTGGTAAATCTGTTGTTAACAAGCACGGTTATTAGCTGTGGATCTGAATTACCCTGGTAATTAACCCCGTTCACAGTGCTGAATTACCCAGGTAAGTCACAAACTACCCTGGTCAACACCGTTCACACTGAACCAGGGTAGTTAGTAATAATTTTAGCGCCGTTCCCACTGAGCACAATACCCGGGAAGTTGACTGAATTACCTTGGTAATAGCCCTCTGTGTGAACGGGGTATAAGTGATGTTAAATCCAGTGAAACAGTATTACGTTGGGTTTTTGGGAACACCAAATATCCATGATAAACAATAGATCAATGTCAGAAGAACAATGGTTACAGATAAGCAGAGCTGTCAGTAAATTGGTTTAAGGTGTAGGCATTATTCTGCACTTGTCAGCAACACCATTTAAATATATTGTATCTTATGAAAGGGTAAGCTGGCCATACACTACATGATAAATTGTTCCAATCTAAAGATTTTTTTCAAGAGTGGGTAAACCCATGTTGAATTGCAGGGGAGGTAAAATGAATGTCAGTGTGTGCATGCAGGGAGAATACATTATTTTTGCATTTTGCACACAGATACTGACCAGCGTTACATCATCTCTCAACTCTAATACTGTTTGCAATTAATTCAATTTGCCTCCCCTGCAATTCAACATGGTTTTGCCCAAATCTTTAGATTGGAACAATTTATCTTATAGTGTATGGCCAGCTTTACATTTGAACTTTTGTGTGCACTGAATGAGAAATAAGGTGAGGCCTTTACAATGTAAATTAAATACTGTATTATGGGGTAATACCAGGGTCGGACTGGGACTAAAAAGCAGCCCTGCATTTAACGCACACAGGCCCACCTAGCGCTATCCACCTACAGACTGCTGATAGTCATCCTCCAAATTTACCTAGCCGGCAGCCAGTTGTGGCTTAAGCTCTCCAGAAGCACTTGATCTCGGCCCATCACTCCAGGCGCCCATCTGGCATTTGCCAGAAGAGCCAGATGGCCAGTCAGGCCCTGGGTAATACTCCAACCATGAGGGAAAATATGTCCCAAAATGAGAGCAAGGCTTGGCCTGCAAGTATGACTGAACATGACAGTCGCGTGGCATGTAGAGATACATCAGTATTACCTCCAGTAACACCCATGTAAACACCAGCACCGCTACCAGCCTGCACAGCTTAGTGCCCACTCCCCCATTTCCTCTTACCACCCATATACCACCCACCACTACCACTTCCTATAAACACAGCTTGGCCGAGACCCTGCAGCGCCCAGGTAACGCCCACAACAAACAGCCTCCGCTATTACTGCAGTCTACGTTCTCCACGTAACCCCGCCTACTCAGGGAAAGGGCCCACAGCAGCCGTAGAGCGCCTGTCTTCCTACATGCCTGTTATCCAACTGATTTTTTTCGTGTGCAAAACTAACTTTAGTAGGACCCTGGAAAACGTCCATTACTGACATAAACCGTATTCATGTTACATAACATTATGCGCCATCAGGCATATATACAGGGCGAATAAATGAGTTGCGGCGTAGCCTACGGCGCGTGCGCAGATGAATGAAAAAAATAGAAAACCTGTTTATCTGTGCGCATGCGTAAATGATTGTATCCCGCACATGCTCTATTTACATTGCGATTGGCGCAAGCGCGGCGGCCCATGACAGTTTAGAAACCGGGACATCAGCCGGGACAAAATTTGTGCGGGACGACCCGGTAAAAAAAAAACAACCAAAACGTTCGTGTCTCGGGAAATGCGGCTAATTAGGGACAGTGGGCCACTATGCGCTTGGACTAGGGGGCCGGTGCCACTGTCATCGCCAGGAACTAGTGTCATAGTCGCTCCCCGTGTTATCTAAATGTCTTGCCTGCAGTGACATTACCGCCGGAATCCCTGGGAATTGTTTTGTGGAGGTCGTCCACCTGTGACGTCATCGGTGCACTCTGACATCAGAGTGTTCGGGTCATCTGGTGTGTATTTTGTGACCTAAACCTCTTGACTGTTTTGTCTGGGCGTAACTTCCCTAGTGGCATCATTGCTCTAAGCTGTAACACTATTGCAGGGGGTCAGGCGTGTGCCAACCCAGCATGGATGAGGGGGAGTCTCAGGAAATGGTTTTCTTGGGAGACCTTTCTGTGGGTATGGACACCTTTATTCATCGCATTGACTCTACTGAAGTTATTTATCAGCCTCGCCGCAAGCGGGCAAAGTTGGTGGGAAAGTACCTTATGGGGGACCTGTTGGGTGAAGGCTCCTATGGAAAAGTGAAGGAGATGCTGGACTCGGATACGCTCTGTCGCCGCGCTGTCAAGATTCTCAAGAAAAAGAAATTGAGAAGAATTCCGAATGGGGAGGCGAACGTCAAGAAGTGAGTTTTTTTTTTCATTAAAACAGTAAATTGCGGCATTTGTTATCATTTAAAATAATCAATGCACAGAGTTATTTGAGGTTTGTAATATGCAGCTGATTCACATTTAAGCTTCAAGGAGAATATATTTTATCGCACGAAACCCCCAAATGAAATGAGAGTCTAAAATGGGGAATTCAACTAATGGTACTAGCATCACTAATGGTATGCGGATCTCTGACAGTATATAAGGGGGCAGCCATACTTACACTTTAATATTTCAAGCAGTTATGGTGCCAAATGTCAGAAAGCATATTTAATACGATATCTGAGAGGCTAAATGTAGTATTTAGAAAATGTATATAAAAGTCATTAATATGTGTGTGTGGGCCTACTACGTGATTACGTGATATGCTAGTTTAAGATGTTTTATTTTAGTAGCTGTATTTAAGCTTATAATCGACAGTTTTACGAAACTTAAATCGGCATTCCTGACGTATGAATGTAATAGACCAAGATCTATTATCCATCATATATTTCTCTAGGCTAGTGAATTTTCATGAAATTAATCGGCTTTGCTTGTACATGTATATGGGACGTCCAATGCTCACAATGCGCTTGTAGCTTTTATCTTACAGTTTGGATCATCGCTGAGTGCAGCCTTCATTCGCGAATGTTGCCCCTACCTTAGATTTTTGTAACGTGTTCTCATTTAATATGAGAATGTATCAGAAGTCTGGAAAGTGAGGTGTGCCTGATGCTCCTGATAGATCTCAACTCTGCCCAGATGGCAAATCATGTGTGAGCAGAAAACAGCTGAGTTTCCTGCTGGTTCCAGGTCCAACACAGATCATGTTTCAGACTTCTGGTGCTGGCAGTCATTCTCATGGTGGGGCAAGACTGGTGGCTTGCAAGGGAAGGGGTAAAAATATGTTTATCCTACAGTAAGGGCTTTCTTAACCTCTTATAAATAATACACATTTGACTTTCAACCCTATTCCACAAAGGGCCAGTACATGAATATTAAATTAGAGGTCTTGTGTGTTCGAGAAGGTATGGATTGCATGGAATCTGATATTGGACCTCCACAGCGACCAGAGCTTCACTGCATAAGCAGTATTTCTGGATCTGCCGTAGTTAATAAACTTGCACTCTTTAAAGCTTCTTTTATTCTTTCTTTATTGAGAAACCAAGATGTTCAAGTAACAGAGTAAGTTACTTAATGCTTTGTAGACTAGGGCATGGTATGGATATCTACAAACCATTAATTGCGCTAACAGCTGGAAGGCAAACATTGGGGGTATATTTACTAAGCAGGGAATTTGCTGGGGAATTGAAAAGTGGGGAAGTTGCCCATAGCAACCAATCAGATTCGAGCTTACATTCTCCAGTATGTAAAATGAAACTGAGAGCTCGAATCTGATTGGTTGCTATAGGCAACTTCCCCACTTTTCAATTCCCCAGCAAATTCCCTGCTTAGTAAATATACCCCATGAGTGGTGGAGCAGCTCTTAGGGGGTAACAAGCTTGTATATGTGTTAAATGGAGTTACCCTAAGACAGGGAAAATGAGGGGGTTTGCCAACACTCATTGAACTGCTAATAGTAGTTGTTGGTCAAATCTTTATTTTCTTTTACTTTCTATTTAACTCCCTATGACGGTGTAATGCAGATTTGAGTCCTATGGTAAAAACTGAAATGTAAAGGATCATGTAACAGATTTATACGCTAAAGGAAAGTGGTGAGATAATTGATATAGTTTTTCTCAGTGAATAACAATATATATTTAAACAGCATTGATATTCTGATGGACGTCATATAAAATGTTGACTCTTGGGTCAGTGTTTTCAGTTTCCTCTTTGTTTTCAATTAGGGAAATTCAACTACTGCGACGCTTAAGGCATCGGAACGTGATACAACTGGTGGACGTTTTATATAATGAAGAAAAACAAAAGATATATCCTTTGAAGTGTTTGTATTACTGATGCCCTATAGTTTCAACATCAACACAGTAAATGTGCAGTTGGTCTTGCAATAGCTTGCTTTGTCTTCAGTACTATAATGATAGTACTGTAAATTTCGTTTTGCGAGTATATCATTCTACCCTAGTCATAATTGTTTTTTAAAACTGGCGCTTACATTATCTGTAGTCCAGTGGACAGGACCTGCAGAGGCATTTGTCGAAATTCTGATTGTAAGGAAGTCTTTAATCTAATCGACTACTTCTGCATTTAAAATACCATACAGAAACGTTATTTTTTATTATGAACCCCATCTTGAGTACATCAATTCTATAGATATGATAATTATTATAATTAAACAAAGTGTGTGCTGTCCTCAACACTCAATCAGAATAGACATGGAAACAAGTAGAACGAAGAGGGGATTACCAAGGTCTGTGCGAGCTCCTGCCTACCTGAGCTCTCACTGCAGCGACTATTACATATCAGTCTGTTAGGAGTAGCGCTTTATAATACACACGTTAGCAATGGACGTGGGAGGAGTTTTTAATGCTATTTCTTTACTTTTCCATCTGGGTTTTTAAATATTTGCAGTTTTAAACAAATATAATTAGTGTGCTAGCCCGTGTCTCTGTGTAGTGTTGTCCATCTTTTAGACTGCTTCCATCTAGCCTTCTCCTCCCCAGATTAGTGTATTGGCATTTCAAATAATCAAACCCTGGACTTTCTTATACTGGCCTCAGTCTCATACTATCAATGCGATCTAGGCTCTAGTCTGTCTATAGCTTGTTTGCTCTGTTCAAAATATCAAATCATTCATCAAAATATTATTGAAAGCATTGAGTGATAGGTTTCATAGCTAATTATTAAAATTGTAGCCTCTTGACAATATCATATAAATATGTTTGTGTGTGTGTATATATATATCTATATATATATTATATATACATACATACATACAGTGTTTCCCCGATAATAAGACACTACCTTATTTTTTTTCAGGACATAAAAACATCATAGGGCTTATTTTCGGGGTAGGGCTTATTTTATTAACCTGCTTTTAATACATACATGTCCCCCAAGAGTTGCTAACATTATGACACCTTATTGTTCCCCAAGTGCTGCTGACTTTGACACCTTATTATATCATTTCTATTAAAAAAAAGTCCATTAACTTTTTTCTTTGTAAAACATTTAACGTTTATCAGTGGTTGGCCTGTTGAAACAGGTTGGACTTTTTTTCTCTCTTTGATAATGGTTATGACATGACTCTGCCTGTCTCTGCAGTGTTCTTCATAAGGTAAGATGCACTTTAATTATGCAACAGTACTCCTACAAACGCACAGTACTTCTCAGCTGCCATCTGTTTTACTGGATGGATTTCATATTTAGTTTTATTTTTTCTAAAAGTTGCAATTACTTTCTTTAACACTATCTTCAGTGAAGAAAAAATAGTAAGGTACATTTTGTGATACAAAGAAGAGTATCCTATGAACATCTATAAACTGTTTCAACAGTCATTAATTAAGGCATTAATGCAGGGAAAATCTAGCTGTAAGTGTAGCCCCAGGGGGTATATTAACTTAGGAAGCAGGGGAGTGGTATAGGGAAGGAGAGGGGGTAATCGCCACCTGGTAGTTGGAAGGTCAATGACTTCCAAGAAGGCTTATCAGCTGGATCGAGTGGTCAGGAAGGGTAAAAGTCAGAATTTTTTAAAATAAGCCAGGGTGTCTGGATTTTTAGAAAAGGTAAATTATGAATGCTGGCTCCCAGGGTTTGATGCTTAAAGTGAAGATAAGCTTTTCCATCTTTGTGGCTATAGGGGCCTCCAGGGAGGACAATGACCAGGGTGCACCATTCAGGAGGCGTTCAAGAGAGTGTTTATGTAGGGGGTGAGTGTTTTATAGTAGGCAGCCTTATACTTGTGTGGATCGGGGGCTTTTCCTGTTTGACTTTTGATGGTCTCCATGATCTTGTTAGCGGTCAATCAAGAGACTCAGCAGCTGCTAAAGCGATGTGCAGGAGGCACGCAGCTGTAAGAAAATCATCAATAAGGGCCAAACAGGAGTCTGGTACAAGAGCATTGCAAGGTCCTGAAAGTTGTAGAGTTTGGAGTAGTATGTGTAGTTGCAGCATCAGTTTAAGCCATCGCAATATGTTAGCTGCTTGGGAGGAGAAGAGCTCTTCTCAAACATTTGTGATCTCTTGCAGCTAACTAGGATGTTAGTAGTTGACATTTTAATTTTCAGCAATCTGATGCATCAGGGGTGGAGTTGAGGGTAAAGTAGTCAGTCAAGTGTGGTATCATGGAAAAGAGAGGCACCAGGTAGCGTAAGGCGATCTACAAGCTACAGAGAACAAGTCTGCTGCCATCCGCACATTGTCTGACCAGATGTGAGGGAGGGTTGTGGCAGTGAGAGAGGTCATGGCTGAGCAGGATCATATCTATATTGGAATAGGACTGAAAGTTAGGGGAATAAAAAAAATTGTAGATGTACTTGAGTGGTTATTCCGCACTCTTTACAGTTCTATAGAGAGATTCTCCCACACTTTCCCCAAAACATTGTTTCTTTTAGGCCTAATATACTGTGATACATTTTAAAATTATACTTGTCATAGTAAATATCCTACTTATTTGAAATCCTATTAGAATGTCCCCATGTTTCCTTTATAATGTAAACACTGTGACAACAGTTCTGATTGAATCTTGTATTGCACAGGAGGGTTTGCATGTAAAATATTCCCTTTATATAGTGGAGAATGTTTCCTTAATTGTAAGTACGTATATGGTTATGGAATACTGTGTGTGCGGAATGCAGGAGATGCTGGACAGTGTACCGGAGAAACGCTTCCCTGTCTTTCAGGCTCATGGGTAAATACTCAGATTCCTTTACTTGCTCAACTGTATTAATTCACCACCCTAAATTGATTTGTTTTATCCCTACACTCGCTCTTTGTCTGTATATTTTTGGGGGGTTTTTTTTATATGGTTTTGGTACCCTTTTCAGTGGTGGAGAAGGGTTTTTTTACATTTTAGTATTTTTTATTTGTAGTCGTGTGGCTTGGCATTTTTCCTTGTAGTTTTAATCTTCTATTTCCTGCAGTTATTTTTGCCAGCTTGTGGATGGGTTGGAGTATCTCCATAGCCAGGGTATTGTGCATAAAGACATCAAACCTGGGAACTTGCTGCTTACAACAGACGGGACGCTCAAAATTTCAGATCTGGGCGTTGCGGAGGTAGGTTGTGAGAAACAAGGTTGTTACTCTGTTATGGTTGTTAAGGCAATATTTAGTGATTACTTCTTTTGCCACAGGCCTTACATCCATTTGCAGAGGGTGACACTTGCAGGACCAGCCAAGGCTCCCCTGCTTTTCAGCCTCCAGAGATTGCAAATGGCCTGGACACTTTCTCAGGGTTCAAAGTGGACATCTGGTCAGCAGGCGTCACCTTGTGAGTTTTTCTTTTTTTGTGTGTGTCTATATGTATAGATGGATAGAAATATCTATATTTACATACATTATGCATATCATTACCTAAACATTGCCCACAAAAAAACATGAGGTGAAACAATTGGGGGAGGCGAGTTGACACTGACCATGGAACTCTCTTGTGCAATGCAAATGGCTAATACAAAAAAAAAAAAAAAAAGGAAAAGTTTGAAAAATTCAACTTTTGATTGCCCTGCAGGACCTGTTCATGTAAATAGAAATTAGCCAATGTTTGCCGTAACAAAGAGTGGATTTAGAAGTATGTCATCAATGAAAGAGAGACTAGGATTTAAGTCTGCACAAGCCTGCATGTCTGAAATTCCAGCTTTCAGGGATGTAGAAACCTTGATGAAGTTGATGATACCAATGTCTCTACATGTGGGAGGATTGATTGTGTATGTCACAGACTGCATCTCTCAGTGACCCCTACACAGGCCATAGGAGACTAAAAAGTAAAATAAATGATAGAGAGGGTTAGGGGGAATATAGCCGGGCTTGGCAATTACCTGTGGCCATACCAATTGGGAATTGGGAACCCTCAATATGACTGACAGCATGGAGAAACTCTTGGATTATCTATTGCTCTGCTTGGCTGCTGAAATTACTGGAACAGAATTGCAAGGATGACTATCTGTGTAGTTTTAGTGGACTTTTTATAAGTGGCTGCAGGAAGACTGCCTTGTAGATAAACTGCATTTGTTTCTTTGCGTCATTAGCAGCCAGAGTGTATATATATATAAGATAGATTGATTGGTTTTGTGTGTATGTATGCTGTATGTAGTATAATTGTTATACACAAAATACATAGGTCTAAGTTTTTACAATTCTTAGTATAGAGGGTTGTAAGGATAGGATATGGAGGGAACAGTGATGGTAGGTGGGGCGGTATGTAGTGGAACTGTAAGGAAAGGGGGAGGAGAATAGGGATGTAGTACTAAAAAGCAGGTGGGTTTCAAATTGGCTATTAACCTCAACGCTGGCGGATCTCAATATGTTTCTCAAACCCTTCACACACTCCTTCTGCTTTACATTACTACCTACACAAATACACAAAATTGATTGCAAAATTATCCCATCATTTTGGCTTTTGGGGTGTTATTTTAGTTAACTATGAGTATACCAGAGGAGTTTTTTAATGATTAAATGCTGAATTTTCATTTGCAGGTATAATATCACTACTGGGCTGTACCCCTTTGAAGGGGACAATATATACAAACTGTTTGAAAACATTGGAAAGGGAGACTACTCTATTCCAGAGGACTGTGGGCCACTGCTGTCTGACCTGCTGAGAGGTGAGAATGTTTTTTCATAATGGAAACTTGTTTGGGAAATTAAAAAAAATAGTGAAATAAAAATGTATCATGAAATATGATATAGATATAGTTTGGAGTTTACAGTAGTGAAACTTAAGGAAAAAATGTGTTATATATTTTCTGGGGTTTGATTTTTGCATGAATAGATTTTTATTCAGGTTTCACAAAGTAAAGAAATATGGAGGTGCATAGCAGAAATTAATATATTAGAACAAGCAACATGAAATGGTAAGGGAAGGGCTAACCAAGTATACTCTAATACATAAATCAACACTGGGTCTGGTGTTTCATTAACCATGAATTGCAATGGAGTAGGTGTTGTGAGAGGGTGCTGCCCTCTGTTTGGAGGAAAAGGGACAGAAGTAACTTGGGACTCTCTGCATTTCCATATCTCATCCATACTTTACCTCCAGGACTTAGCTATAGCTGCTTTAGTTGCAATCTGTGTATGGCCTAAACGTTTTTTCTTCCCTGCCAAAGTAGTTGGGTGTAAAATTGTGAAGCAGACTTACATTTGGGTCTGGGGTAAGAGGGCCATGTAATACTCTATTGGCAAGGTCAAAAACTTGCCATAGGGTTTGAGCTTGGGTCAGTCCTTTACTATATACAGGACAGGAGCAATAACACTACAAAGCTTGCCAGCACACACTGGAGAGAGAAGGCCACATTTAAGCCGCGTTCAGATTGCCTGCGGCCAAAAATCGGCGGCTTCCAGCTAAAAATCCTCCAGGAAACGCCGGCTTCACAGTGAAGGGGAGAAGGGGAGGGGACCTAAAATNACTGTGATCGTAATGATCACATGTCTCTTTAGTCCAATCGCCTCCCCTCATACGCGCTGAAGCAGGCATTTCGTTTTTTTAAAACGAAAACGACGCCGTTTTAAGGCAATCTGAACGGGGTATAAGTTTGTTTTAATAAGGATGTAAGACACTGGCTTGTAATAACATGAGAAACATTGTTACATTTTCAGTCTCAACATTACAGCACTATAGGTGTGCTCAACACTTTTAATTATCTTGAGAAAACATGGATTACGTTGCCAAACTCAAATTTAAATTCACACTTCCAAGACACTCCTGTGACTCGGTCAGCACACCAATAAAGAAATATTAAAAAAGTCCAAATTAGAACGATTTACCAAAAATATTTATTGGCTGCACTGAAAGTTCTCAGCCCCATCTCATCTCTTCTCATCCAATAATACTAGAAAAACAGCAAAAAAACAAAACAAAAAAACAACCAAACATGCCTGCAGCTAGCAAATGCAGTGCAATATAATGTATAACGTCCAGGAAAGTGCTTTGTGCATATATTTGCTAGTTTTCTTGAAGACCTATATGGGACTCGTGGATGGAGGACATTTAAAGTCCAGTCGATAATTATAACCCTTTGGAATGTCTTGGAGTAAGTTACCGCCAAACATTGCCCCTGTGTATTTTCACCCAGACATCAGATTATTATTTTAAACAGCTCTAAGTATATGTTTTGTACCAAACTATACAGCTTCATGAGGTTAATTTGGGGGTTAAAAGAGGCTTAAATGTCCCCTTTAACTCTTTGGACATTACATTATTTGTGCATCATGACAACTGGCAATCCTATGTGACAAATGAATGTGGAGGTGGAAGTGGTTCAGTAAAGCAGTGAAGGTGGCTAAGGGCCACCAATCACCAACTACACGCATGTATGACAGTTGCACCCCACCCAGTGGGTCCCATAGCTCCTGGCCTGCTACTGGGAGATGGTCTTTTTGAGGAAGTCGCGACCCCATGTACATGTGGTCGCGACCCGCTCTGGGGTCCCGACCCACAGTTTGAGAACCGTGGGTGTAGGAGAACACAAGGGCATCCATTAAAACTGGAGGGTGGTGTTGGTTTAGAGGAAATGTGTGAAAGAATGACTTCACTGAAAGGGTAGTAGATAAGTGGAATAGCCTCCCATCAGAAGTTGCGGAGCCTAATACTACAGAACAGTGTAAGCATGCTTGGGATAAATATAAGGGTATTCTGAGTCTGAAACAAAATAGAGAATAAAATAATGTCCATTTAGTTTTAAATACACAACTGGCAGACTGGATGGGCCTTGTGGCCATCTGACGTCATGTTATATTTATTTATATGTGTGTGTGTGTGTATATTTATATATATATATATATATATATATATATATATATATATATATATTAGTAAACAAAAAAAACCCTGTCAAAGTAGAGCAGGCCTCTGTTGCCAATAGGCTTTTCACTTGTCTCCCCACTACCTCTGAGTGCGTGTGCCAAGACCCAGACAGCACAGTGAAGACAGCATGCCAGAAGTCACTTAACAGTAAGCCCTGTTCCTAGGGCAGTGGAGGTACAGAGATTACATACTGCCAGCAGAAGAACAGTACGTGTGTGTTACTGTTTTTGGTTTTATTTAATGATCAGTCTGTCCTACAGTCTATATTTAATAATTGAAATAAAGCCAGTAAGTAGAGTGCATTGCTTTCCATTATTAAAGTGTAAATGTAAAATTGGTTATATAGACATTTAAGCTCTCATTCTTTAGTATGTAAAGTGGAACTCAGAGCTTGAATCTGATTGAAAAGTGGGGATGTTGCCTATAGCAACCAATCTCCCTACTTAGTAAATTTAGGCCTAGAAGTGATTAGAGATTAATTGATTTTAGATAAATTAGAGGGGGTGATGGTATGGCATACCATTTACCTCCTTTCTTTTGGCTCTGCCTTAATTTAAATTTGTTGATTAATAGATTTTCATATAAGACCATTAGATGTTGTACATTTTTATTAATAATTATAACATCTGGGTGGGTAAGGAGACCAGGCTTAGGACCTATTTTCTACATTTTCAATGTAGTGTTTGGTTTTAATGTTAATATATATTGACGGAGCTAGGATGCATTGTTATAGAAAAATCTTTTCTATGAAGTTCAATTATTCCTGTATATTTACTGTCATTTGTCTAGAACAAGTATTGGTATTTAGCAGTACTTCTTTTGTACAGTGTGTGGTGCTGCGTTCTCATGATATTACTTACCTGGCTGTTTAATATGCACCCAAACGCCCCCTCCTCTGTCTGTCCAGGAGCAGCTCTGACGTCTTTTCATTCATAGCAAACTCCACAGTGGTTATTAATGTAAACCTCCATTCGGTGGTGCAGAGCTGCACGTCTTTGTGTGGGCGTCGGTGATAGAAACAAGGAGAGCCTAGGATCACAGTGGCTAGAGACTTGAGAGAGAAACCCGTACGCACTTAGAATGTAAATGGGTTTCCTGAATAATGTAATCATTACTGACGTATAAAATGCTGCACTTTTTCATGAATTACATTTTTGTAAAAAAAAAAATATATATAAAGATGTATAGATATAGACTATATTGAGTGGCAGGCTTATGGCTAACAGAGAGAAGAATAATTAGTGGCGTGCCATGTGCAGTTCTAAGGAAGCATGCAGATTAGGTTATATATGCTGTGTGAGTAGGAATGTTTAGTGACCATGTTTATTATAATTTTTACCATGAAGTGTGGCAGGAGGGGCTTTTTAGCCCGTGGTATTTCATTAATGCTTCCTGTGGGGTACTGTTTTTGGTATTTGGTAATATGCGGCATTGTTGAGTAGCGTCAGTTTAATTTGTGTAGATGCTGTGCGGTGTTGCTGGAATTGATGCAGTTGGTGCAGGTTAATGCTATATTTGGTAGGGTGGTATGAGTTATTGTTATGCTGGTTAGTGGCATGTGCTCATGGTGTTACTTAATGTTTTGGTGTGTTACAGGTATTGCTGTAACAGGGGGGTTTCAAGAGATGGAGAGACTGCATTGATAGACTATTTATCCTCATGACACCTATATAAATTTGTACAAAGCAGTTCAGCGTGTTATAATAGTATATGCAATTTTCAGGCCCATAATGTATCCCACATGAGTGTTTTGTCCAAAGTCCTCTAATATAGAAGGCATGTCATGTGAGCATGTCAGTTTTAAGTTTTTTGCTCATGTTTTTTGTTTTATATTGAATTGATTTAAATATCCTTCAGTAAATCATGTATTTCCTTCCCTCTAGGAATGTTGGAATATGACCCAACAAAGAGGTTTTCAATACAACAGATTCGTCGGCACAAGTGAGTTACGTTTCTCATTTTCCCATCTAAATAAGAGGAAAACTTAAGGCTGCTTTAGTCATCACTGAGTAATAAGATAAGTCTATTTGCTGTAAATAGTGCATTATTTGTAATTGGAGGAAACCTGTCATGGACTCCAAGGTGCTTTTATTAGTGAACAGGATCAGCATGGACACTCTCCAGCCTGCATTATGCTGCAAGCCATTTGTGCTACAGTAGATCTGCGGGATTAGACCAGATGGGATACCTGTTGCTCCCCACACCTATCATTGAGCCATGACCCTGTAACTGGTTAGCTGCTGGTCCACTTTGGGTAGGCTTTAAACCCTTTGTACTGGGAGCACCCTACAAGACCATTTTGTGGGTTCTTTTATTAATTTGTCTAGCTATCGCAATTGTTGTTTCCTCATTATCTATCTTTTTGGGTTTATATGCTCTCTGCTTTACCACCGACTTTCTGCGTCATATGTTTCCCACAAGGGACTCTTCACAGTGCGAGTCTGCCTCAATGTAGAGAGCTTCCGATTATGTTATGTTACTCCTACATACATTGAGTCTTCCAGGTCAGCATTAAATAGAAAACGGTGTAATTGCATTAATGTTACTGATATTGAAAATGTCCTTTAATAGGAAGCTAGAGCTGTAGATGCTGTGTGTTGCTTTCTTTCATTCTAAACATATATTACCCCTTGCTTCCATTTTAAAGCTGTGTGGCTTAAATGAACACTGCTTACTTTCCCCTCTGAATACAGGGACACTAATGACAAGGCACTCAGAGATAGCATTTATGATGATAATGTCCCTATACCCGTGTATGTATTGCACACTGCTAGCAGGCCATGTAGGATGCTGCAAATAGCACCCATTCACACCTACATGAAGTCTGTTTTCTTGCCAATGTATTTTTGTTTGCTATAAAATGTCTGCAGTGTTACTGTGATACTAGGCTTTACCTTGTGCATTGCATTTAGTAGACATTGTGTACATCCATGAACATGAGATATGCATGCTACATGGATACGGAGTATACATATATCTATGCTTCATTTTTATTTGGCTCGAAACAATACGAGTTATTCTCCTTTATGTTCTTGATAAGATAACAATTCTCTCCTCTCCTCCCTATGTAATATCACCTTGTACTGCGGCCTGTATTCTCTATTCTGTGACAGTGTATGACTCATCCAGCGAGTGTGGAGAGATGTGCAGAGTAACAGCACACCACCCCTTCCTTCCCCAATCCTCAGCTGGTTGCCACAGCAACTGGGTCACCTCTCTGTATGTGCTGCACTCCATCATGAGTGGAAGCAGGGAATGGGAATTTCTAGGCTACCTCTCATAAGCATGGTGCTCCATGTCATTTTATATATGTATATATTCTTACTACTTGTCATTATGCATGTTCCTGTTATTGGGAATTGGTATGTATATATAATGTATATTATTATATGAAGAACGCTATGGAAGATCAAGCAAAACATACGTTTCANAATAAAAGAAACATTTTACTATTCACAAACTATTACCTTTAAGCACAAATACAGCATTTATGTATTTATTGCACTGCGCCCAACGCTCGCATTACTTCCCTGCAGCTGGTTTCGGAAGAAGCACCCGCAGATGGACCCTCTTGTACCCATCCCCCCTAGCTCAGAAACCAAGGACCGCTGGAGAAGTCTGACAGTTGTGCCTTATCTGGAGGATCTGCATGGGTATAGTGAGGATGAGGACCTGTGTGACTTGGAGGATGAAATCATCTACACACAGGACTTCCCAGTTCCAGGTATAGCGTGCTCTCATTCATCATTCATGGCCAATGTATTTGTCTATTTATTGCTANGCTTTTGAACAGCCACATAATTACCACTATTTTAATTAAGAATAAGCTACAAATAGCAATTTTCCGTTCACTCAAATATTGTTTGCTATTTACCTCCAGTAAACACTTCCAAAAGCATGCAGCAAATCATACAACGTATGGGGTACTGCATTCACACACGGGGTATATGCTTATTGTATAGNAAGTACATGTCCATCTCAGTACACCCTATCTAGAGTTTTGCTCCATCCCCTTTTTAATAGTCATATAGAGTTTGTTCTTTGTTTGGTAGATTTGCTCTTCTTCCCANGGCTATAATACAAACACACTCATAAACAAAGGCCAAAAGTTAGTGACTATACACGAAAATATCTATATTCTGTTACGGTGCTGGATCCTCTGCTCTGAACTGTTCAGGACTAAAGCCTTTGTCCAAAGCTCTGAACCTAAATGGCCACAGTATGCATATTGCTGTGTGTACAATGAATGTTCACTTCCCTCATTCTCNCGATACTTACCTGCTTCAACCCTTGTTGGTTAAACCAAGGGTGGTCTGATTATCTGGCTGCAGCCATACACCAGGCCGCATTTGTGAATCTGCTGCAGGCAAAATTTATGTAAATCACTGGCAATTTAATGTACATGTAGTGGAGCATACATCTTACAGCTATGGCTTAATTGTCATCTAATGCCCACATCAAATTATAGGGGCCGATTCAAGCCTCTTTACGCAAAGTTTTCCCCCCTTAACAGCGTAAGGGAGAAAACTTGTGCTTGTTATAATATAAGACGTCCCACATAGGAAAGCTATTCAGGACATAATAGAGTGGTTCCAAAGTTTGAAAGTAAGAGACAATTAGGTGGAAATCCATGTTGAATTGTAACCTAAAGCAAGTTGTCAGGTGAANCTTCTTAGTCCTGTTGCAAATAACAATGGTCAAGTAAAGATGCTCATTATGTANGTGCAATTACCAAGCTAAGTATTTTTCCTGCTGGCAAGGGTAACCTTTTTCCGCTCCCCCAGAATTTAGCATAGCTGTACCCAACTTTTATCCTGACGCACTTGCTTTCAAATTCCAGATCTTAACCAGTGTACACATTTAAAAAAAATAGTTTAAAAATGGTGTCCACATCAGTTATTAATAATAATGTCCAAATTAAAAATAGCTACAATAATAGTGCCCACATCAAACTAAAGTACCAAAAAACGATGATTATTTCATATGGTGTATTTGATAAAGGCTATTATTTAATATTGACACTATTTAATAATTTGCCCTCAAGGAAGAAGTCCAGAGATCTAACTTAGCTGACACATCTTTAATAATACTCTGAATCCACTGATTTTGCTCCTCCTGACATTCGTCAATGTTTTGTCCAGGTGTAACTTTCCTCTTATTTTCAGGTCTGGATCTGGTCCATTGTTATAAGTTCATGCTTTCATGTATGATCAGCATACCTAGTTCAGTGTTTAAAGCCCCTTTTATTGTACCCTATTAATCCTTCTCTCTTTATCCCGAATCAGGACAGGTGCCTGAAGAGGACATGTTTGCACAGACACAGAGCAGTGCACCTACCAAACAGCTATGTATGAATGGCACAGAAAATCAGCTAAAGGCAGAAAGGAGAGTCAGCTCTGCATCCCAGCGCAAGGCTAGTACAACGGGTGGCAAAGTACGCAAGCTGTCAGCCTGCAAGCAACAGTGACCAGAGAGACCCCTCTGTAAGGTATTAATTAGATATTCATTTTAAATGTGTGGATTTGAATAGGACATAAACTGTAATAAAGCAGAATAAACTGCATATACATAAGAGCAACAAATACAATAATTTAAGAAAATATATATATTTGTTGCAAAGTGTGATTGTGTGTGGGTATTTTCTTGATAAGTGAATGTTTCATGGTTTATAAAGGAAAAGATTAACAATGTTCTTAGCCTTTTTCTTTGGTTAGTGTTCTGCATATATTTTATGTATACCTTTCTCACAAACCAAGGGCTGATTTCACATAGTTAATTGCGTCTATTGCTCTTTGTTTAAATAAAAAGATGTGATCTGGTCCCCCAACATTGGTGGTGTGTGGGCGAGAGGAGAGACAGCAGCAGAGATAATGAAGTCTGAATAAAGAGGTGTCTTCATTCACAGCCTGTAGTGCATGAGTCATAGCCTTTGCCAATGACAACAGGGTTTCTCTGATTTTGACTCTTCCCTATCCATTCTCAGCATTGCCTTCGATAACCAGATTCATTTTATTATGTCTTCTCAATTACTCATAGTTCTTTCTACCATCTATTATATAACTATACCATATTGTTTTCTTTCATTACTTACTGACGTATAGNTTGCCTTCTATTTTCTGCCTTTTCCTCACTTCTGTTTCCTCCCCATTTTCAATTCCTTTTGAATATCATTGTAATATGTATTATACATGGCTATCATCCANTTAACATCATCATTCAGAACTATTTGAAAGCCTATAAAAGAATTTATTTTNAAGTTCATATGGACAGGCACAAGTCACACACTAGAAACATATGCAGTATGTACCCATTATTACAATGTCTATAGTTCCTATTCGCATGTCAAAGGAGTTCTTTCCTAGCTTCAAATGATTCTTCTTCCACTTCATGCTTTAGGTCCCCCTCTGTCAATGTGCATGGAAAAGTATATAACAGGTCCGTAGGTAAACTGAGTGTAGTGTGTATGGCACTATTGTGAAGCCAATTGGTTCTCCAAATCCTGAGTAGAATCCTCCTAATATATTTTATAGTTAGAATGATAGAAAAACCCTTTTCAGAGTGTACCCAGCTTAACCCAGTCCTGANGCTTTATCACTCTGAATGTCTTGTGCCCCTTCCCTGTTTAAAAAGACATGGGTTAGGGTAATTGCTTCATAATATAGTCTCTAAAGATGCCCCGCAGAAAGCATGGTAAAGTAAGTGGCTGAAGAGAAGCAACATTGCTAATATTATGGTGATAAACAAAGATAATGAAATATGCAATATATTACTGTGTATATTTTAAATAATGCCCATCTGTTTTTATTCTATGTACTTTGCCAACATGCTTGATACTTGTAGCTTGCCACTTACAGTATTACTCCTTACCTATTATTGACATTTTCTGCTGTTGGATGCTTAGTCGCAATTTATTAAGCCAAATTATTATGTTTTTAAACATATCTTAGGGATAGATTTAGTAAACTGTGTGAATCAAAAGGTAAATAAGCCAATAGCAACCAGATTCAGATCTGACATTTTTTGGTATGTAATACGATAGAATTGATAGGATTTGTCGTGGCCACCATCTCCATTTTTCCATTCCTACAGTTTAACAGGTCTTAGCTACTTTATAGAGTTTTTCCTTGCTAAAAGCTGCCTTCTTTTCCTCTGAAGAAGAACCTGCACTGTGCATCAATTCGTTTGTGATATTCAGTAACCATCTTTTATGTTTAGTAAAACCTGTTTTGCACTTCAGTGAAGATCACTATACAGTCCAAGCAATGTAGATATAAACTAAAANGTGACAAAGCTAAGCTGCATTTAAACATTTAGAAAAAATGTTTAATGTAGATTTTTTGTTCATAGTGCTCTGGTAGAATTTATAAAAAGCAGAGTGTAGAGATTTGAAAGTGCTCTTTGTTGACCATCCAGGTGCATTGGTGCAAAACAAAAGCATATGGAGTGCATTGGCTGCTCCTCATGAACCACCATGCACCATGGACTATAGCCAACTTCTGTGTAAAATCCTCCTTTTCTGCACTGCTATGTGCAATCGCTTGCTGGCTAAATGTAAGCAACACTTATGTATTATAATAATAATAATAATAATACATATGTGCAGTTTTATGTGTGGTTTAAACAATCTATAATTTGTAATATATTCTCTAAAGGTGAACTGGTTTTATTTCTGATCAAAACCAGTTCTGATCAAATGCTAAAGAGAAATTGTAAATTGTTGCATTTAATTTATTTTTTTTAGTGGCTAATGTTAACTATTTGCTCATTTTTCTTTTTTCCTCTTTTTCTNCTTTTATACAGTGGTTTACTTCTGCAGACCAGTGCCCAGCCAGATGCTCCAGCGAATTGCTGCAGTAAAGGGAGCTGCTCTTTAATTGTTCTCCTATACCCTTTTACCCTTCTGGACCTCTAGGACTTGCGCAGTGTCCAGCATCTGCTGCACTTTATGACTTGAACTTATTTTTGCTCCATTTCATTTGTCTGGCTATATACCACATGTATTATACATAAAGGAGGTGGAGGTCACATCATCAGCCCTATCTGAGCCCTCATACACGAAAAAACTAAATTGCAAACGTGGTAAGGNAAAGGGAGCATAGAGTTCCTACAACCAAACCCAGCAGTTATGTGTGCATTTGGAGAAAAGGAGCCATGTGTTAACTACCACAGGTTGTTTATTTTCTCTTTAGTGATTAAACGTTTATTTGGTTTCCACTAGTTTCTGCTTCCTGAGCTTCGGGTTCAATCTGTTTGGGGAGCACCTAGGATTGCAGATATTGTACATTATAGCTTGTCAAAGCTTAANGATCAGTATCATGAAACAGCATCACAAGTGACTACATGTACATGGTCTATAGATTTTTTTTTTACATGTATGTGTGTATATAAACTATATCCTCCCCTTCCCCATATCATATACATACACGTTGCACACTTAAGACATTTCTTTATAGAATGTGCTATCTGTTTTTAATAGGTGGGAAATGCACAGTAGTGGTGGGGAGAGCATGAAGTATTCTTGCACCCTGTCATGTGCTACAGAGGGTTACAAGGGCAAGATTGCACCATCTCTCAGGAACAAAGCATGTTTACAAAATAAATAATTAAAATACACGCTAGTCATCAATCTCGCACCACAAGCTCCACCTTTGTGCCAGTAAGTTCAGTTTTTGGATAAGGAGTAATAGACCGGTAGCAACCAAATTTGAAAGCCATCGGATGCACACATTACCCCCATTTCCCTGAGGGCCTTCAGGAACGAGCTTCATATTGCTTGGAAGAAAATTGAACAGGTTTCTGTGAATAATGCAGTGTGTATGCCCATTCTTTTTGTGAGAATGTGTACATGTGTAGTCTATATTTACATTCATGCTTATGTTTATATGGCACGTAAATGNCATGGAAAAATAAGTGATTGAGTGGGTATCATTTGGCACCGAGCTGTCAAGGAATAGTATGTTGTACTACTGCTCAGTCACTGAATCCCACCTTTTACTGTCTTCCATAGTATATGTAAACTTATACTGGACTATGATCAGGTGAGATATGTGCCACTGTACAGAGCCTCTCTGGGCTGCATGCTGTCCTCTGCACTACTGGGTATAAGCGTTCTTCCAGGCCTGCACCTATCTTGTCCAGCAACTCAGTTGTTTGAGGTCCATAACCAAAGTCTTGCTCAGGATCCTCNGCCGGAGGTTTAGGTTCTTCATGTGTTGGTCCATGCTCACATGGTTCCTCCTCAATGGACTGAATTTTGTCTTCAGGTGTGAGTGAGGATGGGCTAAGAGGGCAGCTCTCTCCTCCTTCNTCGTCTGTTGTACTTGCTATTCGGGGTAGTGTACTGTGATAGCGTGTGTCGGGAAGATAGCTAGTACTGTCTCCTCTACGTAAAGGAGATGCTCTATGTCTGTCCAATGCAGGGGGGAAACGAATACCTGGATCGCTGTACTGCTTTGTTCTCTGCCATTGTTTGCGCAAATGAGCACGAGAGCGGTGTTTCATCCGCAGGGGAGATTCGTCGTACTGTGGGTCATGACGGAGGAACTCATTAAAAAGTGCATCAGTCTTTTCATCAATGCTGTAATCTCGCCTTGACATTGCCTCCAATGAACTGACAGCNGGCGGGAAAAATGTTTCTTCCTCACCTCCTGAAGCTCCTTGCTCATATAATTTGCCCTCCAGACTTTCAAATACTGTCCCTTTACGCCCAGCATGAGTGAAAAAGAGACGTTTTTCTGATGCTGTTTTATCCCGATGGGGACTGCATGACTCCTCCGATAAGCGGCAAGGAGCTTCAATAGAGGCATAGCCACTGTCCATTTGTAGAAGCTTGCGAGGGCCAGACTCTGGTTCTGATCCTGGTCCTCTTGCTGCCTTTGCATCAGGCAAATCTTGGGAAGGAAGGCTAGGGAGTCCACTTAATGAACTTACACTTTCTGCATCACTGCGCACTGAGTCGCGAT
The DNA here is from genome assembly GCA_016617825.1 of Platyplectrum ornatum. Taxonomy (NCBI): domain Eukaryota; kingdom Metazoa; phylum Chordata; class Amphibia; order Anura; family Limnodynastidae; genus Platyplectrum; species Platyplectrum ornatum. Next base: position 32,087 of record JABWIB010005512.1, read on the forward strand.
CATTGTTGCTGCTGCTTTGATCAGAGGCACAAAGTTCTAGTGATGCACGGAGGCTCCAAATGTCACATTGGGGAGGAAGCTGACCCTGTTCTGCGTTTCCTATATCAGTCAGCGACCCATCTTCTCCATGGTCTAATCTGGANAATAAATAATGGTAATTAAGAACAAATAAGAGAAATGATGTAAACCAATGATATGTAAGAAAGAGGGGAAACTGGTGGAAGAAAATAATGGAATGGATTGGGGAGGGGGGAGGGGAAGACTATAAAACAAAGAAGGTTTTTTTATTATTATTTTTTTATCATGTGGAAAGGGTAATAGAAGAATACCTGCCGAGAGAGTGTGGAGGTGTTCCATGGTGCTGAATGAAAGATGGTTGATTAGAAGCAAAAGCAGTATCTTGTGTGTGAACGATGTACTGTATGACATCATCGCGTTCAGCACTTTCACTCGCTGCTCTCTGNCGCTGGAATTGATGCCGCTTTGGAGAGCCTGTCAAGTCGATAGAATAAGCTGTCAGCACAATTGCTTCAGCACACCTACACATTCTGTCCATTCCTTTTAGTTAGCAGGCGCTGTTTATTATGTAATACACTATCACCAACTTCTTAAAAAAATATACAATCTTCATGTTTCCTGCCACAGNCACTGCCTGTCTTATATGTGATCGTATAATTGGCTTTTAGCACCATCTACTCATTTTTGATGCCTGGCTTTTCATATTATAATATAATCTCCCACCACCTTACTTAACTATTGTGTTCTAAACTCTCCTTGGTTATTCAGATTCCCACCCCTCCCGTCACCTTAAATATCCAGGGAGCCCCCATCCGTGATTGGTAACAAGCTGCTTCTATGTCATCTTGTGCATCCAGGTCATTCCTCCCCCTCACCTCTGGTGTCTAAGCTGCTTGCCCTCTGCACAGTGCCCAGTTTCCATTTCTTGATCTTTAGGTAGGGACTTGCTCCCTCTAGGCTTGCATGACGTCGNAGCCGGCTGAAGAAGTGTAGCACAGCACCGTGGCTTCGAGTGGTGCTCCCATCAGAACTGGTGCCACCCTGAGGAAGGTGGCTGCTGTGGTCCAACTAGAAGAGGGGGAAAGGGAGAATCTGAAACTATTGAAATTATAACATCCCACTTTTGTTTGGGACCTCTGTGTGTGTGAGCACACTTTTACATTTCTGTTGCTGTTGCTACTCACCCTGGTTGCAGGTCTGGGGGAGGGTGGACTATGTTTTGGTGTCTCCATAAAACTTGTATCTGCAACTGAGTTGTATGCATCTCCAGGCAGAGCGGATGTTAAACTGAGAGACAGTCGAGAAAGTGGTGCCAGAGGACTACGTGGAGGCTAACAAAATATATAATTCANTTAGAAATCATACAGAATTAAATCCTGCTATAAGCCACTGTGTTCCCACCATAGCCAACCTGATATATAGAGATGTTGGATTTGCTGGGAGAAGTGGGATGTGTCTCTGATGCTCCTCCGCTGCTGCTACTTTCCCCGCCTTCACTTTCATGTATTGTTAGAATGTGTAGAGCAGTTGGAGGTAAAGATGGAAGAGGGGTAAGTGTCAGCCGTGCATTCTTCAGGTAATGAAAATCTCCCTCTGTCAAAGTGTACCTAAAAGAAATATTAAGTAAGATACCACACGACACCATTTTCTCTACATTCCATTTTCCATATCTAGAATCTTTCTCATTTCCATAAATATTTACTCAATGTAATTTACATTTTTAATTACTGTATATACTCTAGTATAAGCAGAGTTTTTCAGCA